>JAKTTW010000095.1:0-44510 GCA_030560525.1 Diutina catenulata
CAGCCGCGCCCCTGGCCGGCGCGCCCGGCCGGCGAGCACTCCCGCCACTTTTTGTTTTTAAGGCTCAGGCGGTGGCGCGCCACGCCCCCGTGCGCCGGGTCAACCCCGTCAAGAAGGAGTGCGTGCTCCGGATCGGGCGCGACGCCGAGGGCGAGGGCCCCGGGGGCGCCGAGGCCAGCGGGGCGGGGATGGTCAACTTGCCGGTGGCGGTGTACCCCGCGGCGCGGGTCGAGAAGGCGCCCCCGGGGTCCGACTACTCCGTGGCGGGGGCGCACCCGGTGCAGGTGAAGCGGCACACCCTGAGCTACACCAAGGAGTACGACGACGACGACGCCGACGACGACGACGACCGCGGGTTCCGCAAGGTCCCCGTGGAGTCCGTCGAGCGCACGCTGGCGTTCAAGTACTCGAAACGCGACGTGGTGGTGGTGCTGGACGACTTGGCCGCGGCCGCGACCCTCGCCACCGCCGCGGGGATGGACGTGTTGGGGTTCGCCCCCGGGGTGCCCTGGCCGTACCTCACCGGGGAGCTGAACTACGTGGTGCCCCGGGGGCTGGCGCGGGCGTACGCGCTGTTTGTGCGGGCGCTCCACGCCAGCGGGCGGGTGGCGGTGGTGCGGTACGTGCCCAAGGACGGCGCCCCCGTGGCCGTGGCGGCGTTGTTCCCCGTCGAGCTCGCCGTGGGGCAGGGGCGGCCCGGGCTCATAATGGTGAACTTGGCGCTCAAGGAGGACGAAAAGTTTGGCAAGTTCCCCTACCTCACTCCGAAGCGCGGGGGAGTGAAGGCGGAGGACGAGGAGGACGAGTTTGACTCGGGCGACGAGGTTGACTCGGGCCCCGTCAAGTTGGAGGAGGACGTGGTCGACTACTCGCAGCCGGCGCCGGCGCCGCTGAGGTTCCCCCAGGAGGGGGCGCTCGCGGCGATGGAGGCGTTCATCGAGGGGCACACGCTTAGGGAGGAGGAGGATGGGGACGGAAAAGGTCGGGGTTTGGGTAGTGCTTCGGACCCTGTTTCAGACCCTGTTTCAGACCCTGTTTCAGAATCTGTGTCGAAACCTTTGTCAGACCCGTATTCGCTACCCGTCATTTCCAACCCGAAACTCGCGCTTGCGCACACGGAGCCGGTCTCTGTGGAGCACGTCCTGGGCCCCTCGGTGGACTCGCGGCTCACCGCGGGGCTGCCGCTGTTGTTCAAGTACTCGCACGGGCTCAAGCACATCATCGCCCGGCTGTTGGGGGCGCCGCTGTTGCTGGAGTTCCTCGCGGAGCCCGACTTCGTGGCCAAGAACCTTGTGGACCCCGCCAAGTCGAACTTGTTCAATTTGGGGAACATCTTGGCGGTGAACACGCTGAACGAGGGCCCGCTTGTGAAGCCCGATCTTCGCAAGGCCCAGCGGGCAGCGACGGAGCTCGGGGTGAAGTGGAAGCCTGCGGTGGAGAAGACGGCGAAGCTGGAGCAGCCGCAGGTGAAGAAGGAGGCGGAGTTTGGCGCGTTCGTGGATATTGATGCGTTGATTGGGGAGTAGCGGTCAGCGTGGTAGTTTGGTATGGACAAATAGGTAATTTATGCATTGGACTAAGGCGAGAGGCGTTCACATTTTGGGGTGAAGGGGGATAGCAGTAAAGAGAAAGAGGGACGGGATTCAAGAGAGAGAGCTTTGATTGTGATTTTGGAGGTGTCTTTTCTGTCTGATTGGCGTGGAGAGACACTGGTGTTGATTTAAAAGAGCTTATGCAAGATAATGCACGAATAAAGTGACATATCACTAGACAGATATTAGAGTAACTGGTGGGTGGCATTGCATCCTAATGAAATGTGTATTACCTCTCTTGAAGCAGACTCTTTTTCCGGGTAGACTATGTACATAAATGAATGTGGTGGCCCATGATGGTATAATTTGTTAAGGCCATGTTCCCGATAATTCGTGGATCAGAAAATAACGGGCTAAAAATTGCTAAAATTCACAAACACCTGCTTTCACCATCCTTACAACTTAAACAACTGGTTGCGCTGGTCAAACTCGCGGTCCTTTGCCGTCCGCTTCCGGTTCTTGGCCGACCCGGTACCGTCCTCGCCCAACAGCTGGGCCAATCGCTCAGCGACGCCCATTTCGCGCACCCGCTCGGCCTCGGCCTTCTGCTCGGCCCGGATCTCCTCGGTGGTCCGGTTCTCAATGGCCCCAACGTCAAAGAGCGCCCGGGTCTTGGTCTTCCCCTGGGTCCACTGGGCCACCCAGTGGGCAGCGGTCCCCATCTCGTCGTACCCGCGGTGACCGCGGGCCTTGGAGATCGCCATCAAAAGCTCGTCGATGTTGTTGGTGGGGTGGTCGAGGTACTCGCGGTAGGGTGCTCCCAGCGGGTCCTGGAGGTTGAGCACGTACAACAAGTAGTCCGCCTGGATCACTGGGTCAATGAACGACAGCGGCACACACCCGACGAGCCCAAGCAGGAGCATCGTCTCCAGGTCCTTCACCGTGGGCAAAAACACCCCGGGAGTGTCGTACACCAACACATCGGGGTTCTTCAGCACCCGGATGATCTCGGAGGTGGCCCGGGTGACCCCGGGCTGGCCCCCGGTCTTGGCCACCTTGCGCTTCTTGCTCGAAATGCCCTGTTGCGCGAGATCGCGCCCGTACCCGACCTCGCGGAGGGTGTTTACGAGTGTCAGCTTACCGACATTGGGCATACCCACGATGAGGGCCCGGAGACCAAGCGGAGGGGGCGGGTCCATCGCGTCGTATCGCTCGGTGAGCCGGTTGATGATCCGTCTGGTGTCTGCCCGCGACCGGGCGTCGATGAAGAGGTGGTCGTCCTGGGTCCATGCCTTACTTCGGAGCCCTGAGACCAAGTCTTTTTTCGTGTACACCACAAGCCGGTCCTTGTGAGCAAGCACCCGGTCAAATAGGGCGTTCTTGGTCAGGAGGGGAGCTCGCAGATCGCGGATCTCGAGCACGATGTCAATCTGGGGGGCTAGGTGGCCCAAGCGGGTGAGGGCCTTGGCATGGTGGCCCTTGAAGTTGGCGAGCGGGAGGTTATAGTTGGGGAACACCCGTCTGGGGAGAAAGCTCATGGGTAAAGCCGCACGAAAAGAGAATGATATAGGAGGTGGAGTACGAAGTGACAGAAAACGGTCGATGCAGGGATTGGGAGGCGAGAGACGCGGGAGGAGAGGCGGGGTAGACGGAGGAGGTGGGGTTGAGCATGGAGGCGGGGTAGAGGGAGGTGGGGTAGAGGGTGGCGGGAATTGAAATGGAAGGAGTAGGAAGGGGAAGTACAAGTGGATGTGGTGTTGGCACAAGCTAGCAAGAGGCAACGTAGATGAAAGAGAGAAGCTATTAAGGGCACGAAGTGGCCAATAAACCTTAGTCGTCTACAAGGATCACAGTTGACTGGAACAGTAGGCCGGTTTTGGCTAAAATCTCCCAATTCGCCACTCCACCTTTGAATCCACAGACCCCCGTAGACCCTTTTCATCCTACCTGCTACCGCCTGCACCATCCCTCACCCACCCCACCTGCTACCAACTACACCACATCATCCACCAACTTCCCTCACATAGTTACACCCGTGCATCAATTTTCACCATGCCTCTCATCACCTTCACGGGGCTCCCCCTGCTGGGGAAACTGCGGTACGTAACAGATCTCGTGGCGGCGTTGCAAGCCAAGATCGCCGAAGCCAAACAGACCGGGCTGCCCGGGCACAACATGAGCGTAGTCGTCCACAGCGACGAGCTGCTCCAAATAGACCCCGAGAGCTACCGCACACTGGCTCTGGAAAAAGCAGTACGGGGAGCGCAGCTAGCCGCGGTGAAACGTGATCTTCTGCGCACCACCATCGTGGTGTTGGACTCTCTCTCGTATATAAAGGGATTCCGCTACCAGCTCTACTGCGAGGCGAAGAACGGGGAGACCCCGCACTGTGTCGTGCACGTAGTGGCACCCGTAGACACCTGTATCGCCTGGAACACGCGTTGGGACCCCCAGGTGATCCGCGAGTTGGCCCAGAGATACGAGGAGCCGCGTGGGGACCAGCGATGGGACCTGCCGTTGTTCTCGGTGGTCGCTCCCGAAGGAGACGAGTTGCCCGTGGACGAGATGTGGCTGGCGCTCGTGTTGAAGAAGCCTCCCACTCCCAACGCATCTACAGCGGTCAAGGCCACCGGGTCGATCGACTTCGTGCAGGAGTTGGACCGCCAGACGTCGATGGTGGTGACCGAGGTGCTCAAACAGAAGGATTTTGGGGGCCGTGTGGTGATTGGCGATCTCAAAATGGATTTGCCGGCCCAGGTGCCGCTGGCAGCACAGTTGCAGCGGATCCGACGGACGTACGTGGGGCTCAATCGCATGCGGACGGTGGACCCTGCCCGGATCACCCCGATGTTTGTCGAATACTTGGAGAAGTCTTTGAACGAGGGGTGACTGAGGCGGGCTGTTGAGAGTGTATACATAGATAGCATTCACTTCGGAATACATTGAGCATTTTGGAGACGTTGTAGAGTTGGTAAGGTGCTTTGTGACTGGCTTTTGACTGGCTTTGTGACTGGCTTTGTGGCTGGCTTTGTGACTGGCTTTGAGACTGTGCTTAGTGACTGTACTATATTCTGCAATTGCTAAACTTCATAAACAGCCCAACCTCCGCAATTGAGTCAAGTGTGTTGATAGGTGGCAATTGATTCAGGTTCGTTGGTAGTTAGCAATAGTGACAAAGAATTAGTTTGATGATGTTCATAGCCCTTTTCAGTAACCATTCCTCCACAGATTTCTCCTTACTCTCCATGGTCTAATCACATTACTAGGTACAAACGCTATAATACACCTCACTATAAAACACCTGTCTTGACTCTTCAACCAACCCACCTGCTCCATTATAACATTCATTACTCTATAAATTCCATTCCCTACCGTTTCCGTGCCTTGGCCCACTTGAACAGCGTGGTGCCGTCGGCGTGGTACACTTTCTTCTTCGCGCCCTTCTTCATCACCTCGTTGGCGTACTCCATGCGCAACTCGACCTCGCGGAGCTCCTTCTCCCGCTCCACCCGCTGCTTCAACTGCTGCAACTGGCGCATCCGGTCCTTCTGCAACTGAGCCCGGGTGTCTGCGTCAAGCAGCTTGGCAAGCGGCTTGTCCAGCTGCAACTGGTCCATCCGCAACCGGTTCTCGCGACGGCTGATCAACGACTCGTCGGTGTTAAAATGCTGGGCGGGGTCGAACTCGCGGGCAGCGTCGGCCGAGTCCACGAAAACCGTGTGCTTGCCAACGGCCTTCGGGGCCAACGCCTGTTTTTCGCGGGCAATGCGAGCCTGCTCGTTCGTCCGGACGGTGCGAATGTACGACACGTCCTGGGTCTTAAGCAAAAGCGCCTGCGCCACCAGCAACAGCTCCTCGCCCCGGGACGCCACCGCGACCCCGTCGCGGTCCGTCAGCTGCTTCGTCATCGCATGGTAGTACTCATCGGGGTTGTGGTTGTCGGCCTTGTTTTTCAAGATTTTTAAAGCGGCCTTTTTCTTGTGGGCATCGTCCGCCCGCAACCGGTAGTCCTTTTTCTTTTCAAGAAGGCCCAATTTCTGCCGCAGAGCGACCTGGGACCGTTCCTTGTGCTGTTTCTTCTGCACGTTGTGCACTAAGCGCGGCATGGTGGTAACAGACAGTGGTGGTTTTACCCGTTATCTGGGGTTGGGTGATGCGATGAGCAGCCGCAGGTGTGAGGCTGAAAAGGGCTCGTAACGAATGAGACGAGTCTCGATGCCGGGCTCGCAACGCGTTCATGGAGACCACTCCCAACCATCAATTGGGGGTCAATCACTGTGAACGCAGCTCTAGCCTGGTTCTGTGAGCCTGTTTTCACCGATAACCGTTGGCGCTTGCACCACCTCAGTCGCTTTCTCTGTTACCACCCGGCACCGGGGACCCGGGAGAGCGGGTAACCCGAGCGGGACCAGCCCACGGTGCCTCTGGACGGGGTGCACCCCGACCACCACTCTTTAATCGTTGGTGCTCTGTTTCTGTCGACGCACAAGGTGTGAGAGTGGGCTTATATAGTAAAGTGGGCTGGACGCACCGTTGACGACGGGTTTACGACGCCAGCCGCGCCGGCCAGCGACGCAGCTTGTCAGGAGCAGGTGAAACTGCGTCAGGAACGATCGATCTGCACATCGGGTGGTGGTGTGGTGAGGTGTGGTGGTTTAGTGGTGTGGTTTAGTAGAGATATAGTACAAACGGACGATTGCCGCTTGGTCTTTGTGCTCCCCGTACCCCTTGGGGGCCCTTTAGTGACCTAATTTCCCGAAGATCTAAAAAGAAAAGGCTGAACCTAGTTACACGAGCTCGTGGATCCGAGGTGACTACCGGCTGGCAGCCAGCATGATTTGGACTGTATATAGCCTAACGGTTCCCGATCAGGAAGCGTAAGAGAATGCAGAACAACCGAGTGTGGGGCTTGCGAGGGGTGGTGAATGGGTGGGTGCGCTTGTTGGAGCGCTTTTCGGGGTCTTGTTCGATACTTGCATTCGGGGGCTGTTTACGACGGGATTCGAATTTTTCACTCTTCTTGACAACCTAATTTAAAGTTTTAACCGACGACTCGGTATTTTTCAGATCGGTCCCACGTTTGCAACCAGCAGGGCCCAAACCCAGGGTCCCAAGGGTCCCTCAACTTCATTGTTTGCAATATCCTGTCATCTGTACAACACGAACGTAGAGCTTTTTACGATGATTATTCTACAGCTACCAGTGGTAACTAGTCGAATTCTAATCATCTTTACAACACAAACGCTGATATTTTACGATGATTTTTCTACAGCCACTAGTGGTAACTAGTCGAATTCTAATCATCTTCACAACACAAACGTTGAAATTTTTACGATGATTATTCTACAGTCACTAGTCAAATTCTAATCTTTCATCTATTGACACACCTCGAATGTGCCGTAAAATCAATCGTTACATATGCTGGGTATTGGATGCTAAGCTCCAGGCTTAGTAGTACATCCGGGCGCGTCTCTGCTTGCCACCGTAGGCAGCCAACAACGAGTTGTAGACATCGTCGCCGCCAGCGTTACCACCAGCGTGGTCGTCGGCAATGCCAGCAGCGTCAGAGTCGTCAGACGAAGCAGGGGCAGCAGTGGCCTTGGGAGCAGCGCCAGCAGCAGCAGCCACGGGGGCAGTAGAAGCGGCAGCGGTGGCCTTGGGAGACTCCTTAGGAGCAGCAGTAGCCTTGGGGGAAGAGCCACCCAAGAGGGCGTCCAACTGGTCGGCAACGTTGCCAGTGCCAGTGGGCTTAGTGGCAGCACCAGTACCAGTGGGCTTGACGTCACCAGTGGCCTTAGCGTCAGCCAAGATGTCAGACAAGTCAACAGAGCCAGTGGCCTTGGCAGCAGTGGCAGCACCAGAGGACACAGCGTCAGCAATCTTGTCAAGAGCAGCAGCAGCCTGGGAGTTAGCGCCCAAGGACTGGCCAACAGCAGCAATGGCAGCAGCAGCCTCACCAGTGTTGGCACCGGAGTTCTTGAACAAACCAGCAATGGCGTTCAAGATCTGCTCAAAGACCCCGCTGGTGGTCAACCAGTTCAAGATCTGGGGCAAAACCTTGCCAATCAAGCCCACCACAGAGTTCAAAATGTTCTTGATGGTGTCAGGGTTGGCCTGGATCCAGCTGACAACCAGCTGGAAGAGCGAGGACACAATCTCACCGAGATCGCGCTTGCCCATCATCTCCATGTGGGTGTCGTAGATCAGCTCAAGCTCGCGCTTGGCCTGGTTGTTACCGCCAGTCAACATGCCAAGGATGGTGTTGAAACCCTCCTTGACGAGGTTCCAGATCGCCAGCTGCAACTCGCCGTCCTCGGTCAACTTCTTGAAAATGTTCTGGAGGAGACCAGAGTTCCAGATGGCCGAGATGAGGTTGGGCAAAGCACCCACCACGGAGGAGAAGATCAGCTTAACGAGACCGAAAACCTGGTTCTTCAAGTCGTCGTTGGTGGAAATGGTGTTCCAGATGTCACCCAAAATCCCCGAGTTGGAGAAAGCGGAAATGAGCTGGGAAAGAGCGTCGCCCAAGTCACGCTTGGCGAACTCGTTCAACTCGTCGTGGGACATCGCGTTCAAGTCGCGGGCCCCGAGAGCGTCACGCAAGCCCTCCAACAGCTTGATCACAGCAGGCACATCAACCTGGGCCTGGGCCATGGGGATCGCCAGCCCCTGGGCAACGGAGGCAGCGGCCAAAGCGAGAAGAGTGGTGGTAGAAAACTTCATTGTGGTCTATAGAGCTTATTGAGCGGAGGCGTCAGCCGTTTTATACCAGGGGGGGCCTGGAATGGGTGGCTGCAAATCCGTCATGTGCGTCGAAAGTCTTTTCCCGATTGGGAAATTTTTGGTCGCAACGTTGGAAAAGAAATCAAGGCGGGGCGCCAGGGGAAGAGGACAGGGGTGGATGGGGGTGGCTTAGGGCAGGGATATGGGGAGGGATGGGCCTGCTAAGGGTGGGGCTGCTTTTGGTCTAAAAGCTCCGTTAGTCACCGGGGTATAGCCCTATTTTTAGTACCCTAGTGGTACGATAGAGTAAAATGTGGGTGTTCTCGAACAGCAACGGCAGACAAATTCAGGCACCACGGAATGGAAGGGAAGGGGTCCAAGCCCCGATGGCCCGTTTTGTGGCTGATCACTATAAACCGTTTTGGAAGCCAAGAAGAATATGCAAGTGGTTACGGGTTTGGACGCTTTTTCGTCGTGACTCTTCCTCGATGTAACCTTGTGGCCATTTTTAGCTTATTGTTCGCCGTGGGGCTGCCGTGCCAGCCGCAGTGACAGCGTGCCCCTTGGGTCGATCAATTTCCCGATCGAGACGTATGATGTCATACCCCGGGTCCGGTTGCGAGCACGGGTGTGCAACGGTACCCCGGTGAACCCTTTGGGTAAAAAGCCTCGGGAGGCAAGTAGTGACGGCAAAAGTAGATGAGGAAAATCTATCTGGGTTGCGAGGAAGTGTTGTAGACGCGTCAGTGTCTTCGAGGCTCTGTATTAGCCACGACTGTTGACAGTATTGACGTGGAAGTGCTTTAGTAGCAAACCATAGACAATGTAACTAGCGAACGTCCAACAGCAGTCGACGCAGACAGCGGTAGGGGCGATCAGATGGTCCCCAACAATAGCGTGTTTGCGTGTAGTTAGCCGAGATAAGACAGATCTGTGGGTTCATTTTCTATTTACAGACACAACTCGACCCGGGATCGTCAGATAACCCAGTGTGGAATATACTCCAGATTTGCGTTCCCTGTTTTGCTTGAAGTTAGGGTTGCCAAGGTGGGTATTTTCGTACTGTATATCATAAACATCTGATAGTAGTGCAGAATTGGTTAGGTTACCACTGTCAGATTCCTTCGTTTCATGAAATATCGTTCTCTCGAGATCTGCCTGCTTCTCTGACAGTCCTTCGAGATGGTGACTGAGATGGGAGAAGGGGAGTTTGGCTAGCTTCCACGGCCGCAGGTACAGGATGTGAGTTCATTGTGGACCATGGCATCTGGTGAACTGATCAAAGTTGCCTCGAGAAATTCAGTGGATACCATACTCATGACGGTCAGTGTTACAGAAAGGAAGTGATATGGCTGTTTGAGGAATCCTCAACATCAGTCGTCACTTGAAGCTTCAAATGCTGGACGGTGTACCCAGACAAGCTTTTGGAACCACGCAAAGTCACATTTGCGTACAACAAAAGTTTCCTTCTTGAGACAACCAGTCAGGCGGAACCACGAAGCAAAGCACGTAGGAGCACCCTGGACACCAATCAAGTCCATTCCTGCCTTCACACGCATTCCATCCCCGACAATGGTTCCTCAACAGCAAACTCCCCAGCCTATGCTCCCGTAACCACACCAGCGGAGACCCCTCGCCAACCCTCCTATGTCCTCGACAACAACCGACCATTGTTCTCCACCTGAAACAGCTTATGTTTCCATGCTGCTCCCTTCCTAACCGGGTCATTGTTCTCCAGTACCGAAGGCCGGTGCATACGACGCATGGCGTGACGACAGCGGCCCGAGTTTTTTTACAAACATGCCCGAACAGGACGAAGCCCTCCGGGTGACGCTAATACTCCAAGCCATCACCTCCCTCATCCCCTTCTTCCTCGCCTTCTTCCCCCTCTTCCATGAACTCCGGCTGGTAGCTCCAGTCCCGGAGGCAGACGGCTCCATATAGAGCCAAGAGCCCAACACAGTGGTTATCGAGGTACAAGTACACCAACCGCAGTGGGTTGCGGCCTGCTTCACGCTCGAGCTGGGCGTAATTGCTGTTGCGGGGCAAGAAGAGCCCGCAGCTCGGAGCCACGGCCAAGAGCGAGTCGATCAAGCCAGCCACGGCAAACGGAACCATCTTATCGAGATCGAACCCGTCTTCAGCCCGAGTATAGTGGGTGCCTCCCCACGGAGGCAGGCAAAATGCAAAGTCGAAAGAGCCGATCGAGTCGCTGAGCTCGTTCCAGTCGCCCACCACGCTCTGGACCCGGTCTCCAACCCCGTATATAGCACAGTTATGGGTAGTACACGTGACGTTGACGGAGTTGATGTCTACGGCCGTCACCCGGTCAAAGTAGCGGGCAAACTGGATGGTGTTGCCGCCTCCCCCACAGCACACATCGATCACAGAGGCTGGTGCCCGCACGACCTCGTCGTTCGCGGCCGCGGACTCGGGATACATCACTTCGTACACGAGTCTGGCAATGAACTTGGCCACCGCCTCTGGGGTCACCGAGTACCAGAGCTCCAGCAGCATGTAGACGCCCTCATCGAAGCGGGAAAAGAGCAGGTAGCGTTTCTTCCAGTACCGCTTGACGTTTTTGGGGAGCGTCGTGTGGTTGTGGAGCAACAACTCGTCCTCGGGGGCGACCAGGGACATGGAGATGAGATGGGTTTGGTTAGGACCACTGGGTTTTGGGTGTGAAAAGTGGTGGTGGAACGTGTCGAAGACGTGTCAGGAGAAAGGTTGGGACGAGAGTGGGAGGAAAGAAACAATTTTCAAGGGGTTTAGAGGGGTTGGTCGGGAGTAGAGTCGAGGCTTGAGGTGTCTTACTGTTTTCGTTGTGTGCAGGATATAGGACCGTTTTAGGAATCACAAGTATAGAGAAGAGAGTCAAAATGGGGTCAATGGCTTAGCTAGTTCTCTCAGTGTGTTTGTTTTTGTATAAAGAGTGTGGAACCTGACTCATCCCAAGGTAATCATCCCCATCGCCTCCCATTCATGATAGTGAGTCGTTTCAGTGAACCACACATAATATGCATACTCTCTCCTCGAACAGCTTAGTCTCTCAAACAGCTTAGTTGCAATTCATCTCACCTAGCTGATCGACCTGTGTCTCATCCACCGTCCACCACCGTCCACCCTTCCCCCTCGTCCTTGGTCCATTTCTTTCATTAATACATATAATACAACCTAGATTCTGTACACCAACCCGTCGGACACCATCACCCGGTTCTCCAGCACCAACTTGTCCATGGCCGCGGCAAACTCCTCGCGCGAGAACTCCTTCTCGTCGTTGATGGCCTTCTCGAGCTCCAGCTGCGCCACCGCCTGCTCCAGCAGCAGCTCAAACAACGGCAGGGCAAACAACCGCGAGAGAATCGCGGTGAACTCGGCGTAGCGTGCGGCCAGAATCAGAGCCACGTCGTCGATGTGCATGTGCTCGACCTCGTCCGCCACCTCGTCCAGCTCGGGCGTCAGAGGCTCGTCGTCAGACACGTCGATGGGAGCGCGGGCAGCCCGGGTGGCCCTGGTGGGCCGGGTGGACTGCGAGGCCCGCTCACGGGGCCCAGGCCCAATCAACGGCAGCTCGTCGTCGCTCTCCTCGGGCTCGTCCACCTCCTCGTCGCGCCGGGCCCGCTTCAGCTTCTTCTGGACCTCCTTGAAGAGCGCGTTCCGCAAAAGCTCCTCGGCCACCTTGGCGTCCTTGACGTCCACCAGCCGCGAGAGCCGGACCTTGGCGTGGGCGGTGGCCAACCGAATGAGCGTCTCGAGGGTACGGGCGGTGATGGGAGCGGTGTTCCGCTGCAGGGCCGCCACATTGTCGTTTCGGAGCGCGGTGTACGTCAGCACGATGTAGGCCAGGGCCTCCGCGGAGAGCTCGGGCGTCACCCGCTGCTTGGCGTACTGGATGTACTTTTTGAGGAACAGAATCAGCACGATCTGCTCGTGGTCGAGCTGGCCAATGCCCGCGTGGAGCAACGAGTTGAACTTCTCGAACACGGGGCGCTCCTGGTTCTCGTCGTCGTCGTTCTCGCCCACGTAGAGCGAAATGGTGGTCTTCTCGCGCACCGGCTCGCCCTCAGCCAACCCGGGCGGCTGGAACTGGTGCATCCGGAGCACGTGGTCGGAGATCACCCGGTCCCTGGTGGGGTTGACGTCGTCGGTGACGACAAAGAGCAAGTCGAACCGCGAAAGAAGCGAGTCGGGAAGCGCGATGTTCTTGTGGGGGTCCTTGTGCACGTCGTACTGGCCAAACACCGGGTTGGCGGCCGCGATCACCGAGCACCGCGCGTTCAACGTGGTGTGGATCCCGGCCTTGGCAATGGTGACCGTCTGCTGCTCCATCACCTCGTGGATGGCCACCCGGTCCGTCTCGCTCATCTTGTCGAACTCGTCGATACAGACGATCCCCCGGTCCGCCAACACCATGGCACCGGCCTCCAAGCGCCGCTCGCCGGTCTCCTTGTCGGTGGTGACGGCGGCCGTGAGACCCACGCCCGACGAACCCCGCCCAGTGGTGGCAATCGCCAACGACGCCGTGTTGAGCACAAACCGCAACATCTGCGACTTGGCGGTCGACGGATCGCCCACCATCAAGATGTTGATGTCACCACGCAAGTGGGTCCCGTTCTCGAGGTTCTTTTCCACCCCGCCCATCATCATCAAGAGCACCGCCTTCTTGATGTAGTCGTACCCGTAGATCGACGGTGCAAGCGACCCGGCCAAAATGTCGAAAATCCGCCGGTTCTTCAGCAATTTGACAATGTTGCGGATGTCCACGTCGGTGAGCTTCTCGGTGGCCGCCACACCCGTCAGCCGCGCGTGCAACGGGTACACCGACGACGCCAAGATCACCGTCTTGAAGTGGCCCTGGGTGCCCCCCAACGAGCGGTACACACCCACCACCTGCACACGGTCGCCGGGCTTGGTCTGGTCCACGAGGTCGTCGTCGACAATGACGTCGATCGAGCGTGGCAACTGGCCCGCGGGGGCCATCTCGGGCATCTCCTGGACCGCGATCCGCTGGTGGTCGCGGTAGGTCAGGAGCCCGTACTCGGTGGTGAGCGGGTTGCCCGACAAGTCCTCGGTGGGGTAGATGGCCGGGGTCAGGATCGGGTCGAACAGCGTGGTCTGGTCGTGGTACTCGCGGGCGACAAACCGGCCCGTCTTCTCTGCGTAGTGCACCGATCTGATCACCTTGGGCCGCACCAACGACGCCCGGGTCACGATACCCTCCACCGACACCATCTGCAGCAAGAAACTGGCGTCAATGGTGCGCGGGGTCAACTGGTGGTGGCCAAATGCGCCCCGGAACCCGAGGTAGAACTGCTGGTGGGGGTCAGCCTGGTGCACATTGGGGTCGTAAACGTTCATCACCACGTCCTTGAGGGCTCGCTCGGCGGGCGGAAGGAACTCTGCGGGCTTGGTAAGAAGCCCCTGCCAGAGCTCACGGTCAAACTCCCGGATGTCGTCCATCAGCACCGTCAACCGGACCTGTCGCTTGGCGAGCATCGCCTCGATGTCGCGGACCAACCCGTCTCCGGCGGGAGGTTGGAGAAAGTCGGTGAAACGACGTGTGCGGTCGCCGAACAAGGCATCCAAGGGGGCCAGGTTGGGCTGGTCTTCCATGGTTGGGGTGAGGAGGAGTGAGGATGAAATTTTGTGCAGGGGAAAAGAGCCGCGCGACGCGTCTCATTTTGCCGGAATAGGAAGGCGATGGGTGGGCGAGGAGGTCTGGCGGGAATGGGGCGGGGAAATGGGGTGGTCGAGTGGGGTGTGGAGTGGGGTGTGGGTGTGGGTGTGGTCGTGTGGGTGTGGGTTGGCGTAGGGCGGGTGGGTGGTGGTGGAGTTTTGGGTGGTGAAAAACTATCCTGTATATACGGTGGCATGGGTGTGGGTCGCCTTGGAGGAGGTTGGCAGGCAAATTGGTGTGTTTGTCTGGTTATTTTGGTGTGTTTTAGTGGTGTGGCACGGTTAGAGGTTGAGAATTCTCACCGCAGAGCAAGGCTACGTTGGGACCTATTTGCTCTGATGTGTGTGGAGTGCATATAGTGACCACCACCAGAACCAGTCTGGGTAGGGAAAGGTCATGGAAAGGTGCTGTAAAGCCTAACTCCGTGGTGTTGGCAATGGGCCACTCCCATTGGTTCTGGCCGGAACTCGACCTGCAACGAGCGGCATATACAGCGTTGGTGGGTGGGATGATACATGAGCATAACTCCGAGGTTCGGTACTCCTGGTACGCCCGCAAATGTCGTCTCCGCTCCGTTCACCCACGGGTAATGTCTGGTTGCCTAGTCCATCCATCATCCATCGTGAGACTGGTCCTTCCATCGTGAGACCATTGGGTTCATGTTAGCCTTCCTTCATCAGGGGCAATCTACGCAACACCGCCAATTCGCTCGGTTCGGTACGAAAAAGCATGGTCTCCACTTTTCTCCACTTCTTCTCCAAAAATTACATCATAGTCGCCTCGTCCGCTTAAACTTGTTGGGCCAATCGTATCAGTGCACCCACTCGGTTTACCAAGTTTAGCGACAAAAACTTGGGTCCAACAGGACACCGCGCATTTCTGCGGTTGCCATCTCGGGCTACCTGGGGCGGGCAGCTTGACCTGAGGCGTGTGGGGATTTTTTTTTATCTATATCTAACCAGAGGGTGAAAGCCCTGTCCACGTTGTCTGACCGGCTTCGAACTCATTGAAGCAAACTCTCATCGATGAGCTATCGACTGGTCTAACACCATGCTGACGCTGTTTCGGATGCAAATGTGTTAAGCCCAGAGAAGCCGAATATACGAACTGTGATAGGTCCGCCCGATGTAAAAATCCGACCTGTGACCGTATTGGGCTCTCTCCGGTCTTTTTGGGAAGCATTACGAGAAGCAGGCGGTCGTATATGAGCCTCATTTTGTTTTCTGCAGATGTTCGCTGATTATAGTGACCTATTCAATTACCGCATTGGGAAAGCGCGATCCGGAAATGGGTGTCAACCCACCCATTATTTTGACAGATGAGGTTTCTATTTTGAGGTGAAACTTTTTTGAGAGAACTTGGCAATTACACAACTGGTGGCATAGTTCGTGGCAACGATCCCCCTCGATCGTATCTCGCGATTTCTGTTTCGACCGAGATATATGCAAGTTCTCGAAAAAATAATATAGGGTTGCAACATACATCTCGGTAACAAGAATAATCCACCAGTGGGCGCCCGGTTTGCGGGTTGAGGCGTCGTGTTTGTCTGTTGACGCTGAGTAAGCGAGCGCTGGGTCCACTATAAATTATGAGATAACCCTGTCTTTCTCTCCGCAAACAATGCAGATCTTCCAGTTCTTTGTCTACTTGGCTATCTCTTCTGCTGCGATTACGACGCTCACCTCCAGTGACGTTGCTAACCGCAAGGGCATTTCTGAGCAAGGTGTTAACGATATTCATATCTACCACAACACCTACTGGTCGCTTATCAACAACCAGCTCACTCGGTTCTCGAACGAGTTGAAGGTGTTCGACAACGCGGGTTTCTGGGACTCTTCCGTGCCCAACAAGAAGGGTAAGCAGGTTGTGTCCACCGTCTTCCGCTACTTGTGGAACTATGGGTACATTTCCGTGCACTCTCCTCAGTCGACCTCGGAGTTCAACTACGACTTTTTCGTGGAGAACATTTTCTACAACAAGGGTAACATGTTCTTGGGTGGTGATGGTTCCGAGACTCAGCCCAAGGTCAACCTCAAGGCTCCTCACTGGGAGAACTGGGGTGCTGTCTCCATGTACCAGGACTCTGGTGCCCAGGGTGAGTACCAGATGGGTATGTCTGGTAAGTACGCCCTTAACGCTGGCTCCATTTGTTTGAAGAACTTCAAGTTCAAGCAGATGAACAGAGTTTACGGTGCTGGCTGTATTCGTGTTGGTGAGCAATCGTTGATCCACCTCACCAACCACGTGGACCCTGTGTGGGTTGACCAGACTATTGTTTTGGACTCGTCCGACGCTAGCATTTTGACTACTGCTTACAAGGCCCCCCACACCTACAACGTTGCTGGTTTCGGTAAGGGGAACTACATTGCCTCTGAGGGCAAGATTCTCACCTTTGACTACAACTCTGACAGCGGTGTCCTCTCCATCTACCACGACGAGGCCAAGACCGTTTCGGTCCACTTCAAGATTGGTAAGGGCTACCTTCCCACCGAGTTCAAGATTGCCACCGCTGAGTTGAACGGTGTCACTGTCCAAAAGAATGCTATCAAGTACTCGGGTACCGTTCCCCTCACTGCTACCCCCATCCCTGCTCACTACTGTCCTGCTTGTCCCATGCGCATTGCTCAGCCCGGCTACACCGCTCCCAAGCCCGTGGAGACCACCCCTACTGTTGGGTACTCCACGATCACCTGGACCAAGTTCCCCGAGGAGACTGCTCTGCCCAACCCCCAGTGTCCTCCTGCCACCGTGACGGAGTACAAGGTGTTGGTGGAGTGTGCGACGTGCACCTAATCATACCCTAGGTTTCACTGATTATTAAGTATCTTATTTATTTGTTTTCAAACCCTCTGGGGTTGATGCAGAATTTTTATATGGCTTGAAAATTGTAACATTCGTGTTCTACTTGCATTGTATTGCTTGGAATCCTGCGCTTCCCTCTCATTAGCACAATCTAGGTTGTGTCCTTTGTCTTGAGCTATTATTCTGTGGCTACATTCACGACCACCTTCCCGCTAACTTTACCTGAGCTGAGCTTCTCCCAAGCCTTCGGGAACTCTTCAAATGAGAAAACGGAGTCAACATATGGGACCAATTTCCCTTCTGAAAACAAGCGGTAGGCTTCGTCAAACCACGATTTGCGTGGAAACATCATCACGTATCGGTAGTTATAGCCAAGCACCCCGAGGCTCGACGCCAATTGACGTGTCTTTGATTTGAATATCAGCGATACAAGCGCAAGGCCGTGTTCGCGGTCGTAATTGTAGTGGCGATCACCTACAATGGTGACGTACCCGTTCCGTTTGACATCAAGTACTTGTGCCATAATCCCGAACAAATCGTTATTTCCGGTACAATCATAGATGTAGTTGAAGGGACCCAGTTTAGCAGCAGCGAGCACGGGGGTCCGTAAATTTTGGTTGTAGTCGATCTGAAGAGTGGAACCAAGCAGTTTGACCAATTCGTTCAGCCTCGTTCCATTGGTGGTGACAATAGCACCAGCTCCAGCTTGGTAAGCCAACTGGACCAAGTATCGACCCACCAGGGTGGCCCCTCCAAGTACAAGAATTTTTGAGCCCTCAAGGTTGTGGCCATTTATCATCGAGTAAGCAGTAAGCAAAACCAACGGATAGGAGGCAGCTTCCTCCATCGTCATTCCAGAAGGAACCTTGGAAAGAGCACAATCTTCTTTGAAGGGTTTCAATAGCACGTACTCGGCCATAGTGCCCTCCAGGAAAAAGTGGCGATACAACCCCACCACTCGGTCACCCTGCTTTATGCCGTAAGCAGCACTAACTTTGGAGCCAACACACTCAACCACCCCCAGGTAGTCTCGACCGGTGCCTTTCTTGCTGCTCAAGAGTGGCCAGTACAGCGAGTTGTAAACGACGATGTCTATGGGATTCAACAGAGCACTGTGTATCTTCACCAAAACTTCATCGTGTTTGACAACGGCAGGCAATTTGGCCGAAGTGAGGTGGAAGGGGTCTTTGTTCCCGGAGTGAGTATACTGATGATAGAAAGCCATGACCATGTCGTGCAAATCCTGCCCTTTTTATCCTGTTTCAACGACATAGGTTTCTCTAAATCGAATTGTAAAGAAGCACAGCTGAGAAATGGGGAGAAAGCAGGTTGGGAAAAACAGAAAGGGGCAAATAACTAATCGATGATGATCAAACCTTCACGACACTCCGAGGTGCCCTTTAGGTTTAGTTGAACTTGGTCCATTTGCAGCCACTCTTTCTTACGTAAGCGTCTTATGCAACAGGGTCACCCCAGATTGAGGCAAGAAGGGGAATATGACCACAATAGAACGGAATGGAAAGTTGCAACGAGTTGTTTTCACGTGGAATCGGGATACTAAGCCGATTTAGGGATAGATGTGAATGCATTGAACAATCCGTGGCGTCAACCAAGAGAACGAGGCGCGAATTAGGGATGAAGAGACACAAGGTGACACGCTAAAAAAAGAGAGAATGCACTGGGTGCCTGATTTCAAAATGGCTAGGCACAGGCCGCGCTGGATGCAAAAAGAAACTCCGAAGCAGGGAATCGAACCCTGATCTGCTCGGTGAGAGCGAACCGTGATAGCCATTACACTACATCGGATGAATTGAAAATTTTTATTTTGGCTCTTTTAAGTCCAGCTACAGTTATTTTGCGTTTTAGTTGGTAGATTTTCTTTTAGTTCTTTAAAATTTTTAGCCTAGACAAACGTTTCGGTTTTCGGCAGTACTGAAATGGCATTTTTATGGGTGAAAAGACGCGTTTAGGCCATGAAATCGGGGGGAATTTGCTAGTCGTTAGCTCATTCCTAAACAGCACGTTCGTAGCTTTTAGCGCCAATAACGACACATATGCTACCGCTGATGCTTTTCTACACCCCTGCTAAGGGTGGCCCAAGCAATCCTTGAGTTCGTTTCACGCTTCGCAAACTGACGCTTTTGTACCCTTTTTGAGCTCATCTAGCTCTCGTGTCGCCCCCGCAACATCACCACATCTCGACTGACATTCGAACTCGAGTCCGCAACATCTGCTCCAGCACCTTGCCAAACTTCTACACTTTTTACCAAATTTCTTCAAAACAAGCACTGTTAGAAAGGGTGACCCCTATTGGGCTCCCAACACTTCGCCACCGCGCCCCGTTCACGACATTGCCGAGAAACACGATGCCACTGCAACCGCTTCCACAAGCCCGGGTTACCCAACACGGCATAATTGCTAACTCTAAATGTCGGGAAGATCTCTGGGTACCGAGGCACCCATGCCGGTTGCGAGCCCCGCAAAGCACAATAACAACACACCAGCCACGATGGAGCACCGAACGCCAGGTTAGGCGCGTAGCACTCCTACCCAGACCACTAAACCTAATGGCCCCACCACCCCCGCTTTCACCGGCCTCATCACCTCCTAAGCCTCATGGCAACGGTCCCGCCTGGTAACTAATGTACCCCACATAAATTTCTTTTGCAGATTAAGCAAACCTCCGACCAAACAGAACCAAGCCCTCCCCAGCGCACCGACACAGACACCAACACGATCACCCCACTGCCGGTCCTCTGAGTCGGTCAGCGTGTCCCCCACGCAGCGGCGGCTTCCATGCGTCTACCACCCCGTTGTCACATGCATCCATAGCCATGCAGGTGCCGCTGTCACCGAAACGGTGCACTCTGCACATTAAGAGCACCGCGATTGCACCGGGGATCCAGAGTTAAAAGCAGTCGATCGCACTGTGGTACTGCAACGCACACCTCGGCACCAAACTGCACTGTGACCGTGATGACCGAACAACGGATGGTACCGTTCCCCACAGGGGGACCCCACTCGAGCGTGGTCCAGGGCTTTATCGACGAGCGGCCTCGTCTTCGCAAACAGCCCCAGCCTCCGCTACGCGCCCGTTTGCGCCGCCTCCCCGTGGTGCGCCTGTTGCTCCCAGGCGACTGTGACCGCCAGGCAATGATCGACGAGTTGTTGGCCCGACACAAGACGGCCCGCAATTTTGACGAGTGGTACGCCATCTCGATGCAGTTGGACGAGCTCGAGGGCAAGAACGAGTGGAAAGCAGACCCCCAGCTGGATGTGTACGACTACAAGCTCGTCAAGCGGCACTTGGACGACATGCGAGCTGCTCGCGAGCTGGGCAACTACAAGTACTTGTTGTACCTCATACGGACCCGGTGGGTGCGTAACTTGGGCAACATGGGCGACGTGGCCCTCTACCGCCACCTGTTTGTTGGCACCAAGGAGCTTATCGAGGACTACATTCGCGAGTGCCAGCTCTGTCTCGAGTACCTTTTGCTGAATGAAGGGGTGGACGACCGCTACTTGCTTGGGATGTTGATCCAGACCCGCAAGAACATTGGTCGTACCGCGCTTGTGCTTTCGGGTGGGCTGACGTTTGGCATCTTCCACTTGGGGGTGCTTGTCACGCTCACGGAGGCCAATTTGCTTCCCAGAATCATTCTGGGGTCGCTGGCGGGCCTGATCATGGCCCTGATCCTCTCGTGCCACGATAATGACGAGACAGTGGACCTCTTGAGAAACATCACCAAGTACCAGTTCAACATTTTCAGCGATCTGATCCACGGGGTGCCCACCGACGACCCCTTGCGCAATTTGCTCAACATTGTGCTGCACTTCATCAAGTTTGGCACGTTCTTTGACACCCTGGGCCTCAAGGAGACCATGATCCACTTTGTGGGCGACTTGACGTTCCGGGAGGCCTACAACCGGACCGGGAAGATCTTGAACGTGCTGGTGACGCCCGGTTCGATCCACGAGCAGCTGACGCTTCTCAACTACTTGACAGCGCCCAACTGTTTGATCTGGCTGGTGGTGTGTGCGCTGTGCTCGTTACCGGGCGTGTTCCCTCTGACCACCATCTACGAAAAGAACCCCAAGACCGGGGAGATCCAGGAGTGGAACAACGACCTCTCGCTGAAGTATGTGGACGGGCTGGTCGACGCAGACTTGCCGATTGTGCGGCTTCTGGAGATGTTCAACGTCGACCACATCATCGCTGTCCAGGTGAACCCCCACGTGGCTCCCGTATTGAACTTACTGGTGAGTGCGGTGGGCGGTGAGGTCGAGAACGAGTTGAGCTACAAGCTCAAGCGCGTGGTCAACAACGTGTACGATTTCGTAGCGCTGGAGGCCATCCACTACTTCCAGGTGCTCAACGAGTTGGACGTGTACAAAAACCTCACCAACAAGGCCATAGGCGTGTTGAGCCAGCAGTACATCGGTGACATCACCATCTTCCCCGAGTTCCACCCGGCAGACTTCACCCGGGTGTTCTCCAACCCGACACCAGAGTTTACGATTGACTTTATTGTCCGCGGAGCCCGGGCTCTGTGGCCTAAGCTCACAGTCATCAACAACCACTGCGGTGTCGAGTTTGCCCTTGACAAGGCCATTACCGCTCTTCGTGGGCGGATCATCATCGGTGCTCTGAGACTCTTGACGGCCCCTACGCACAAACACACCCGGTCGCTCCAGGCAGGGCTTCTGAAGGTCCAGCTGTACCAGCTGTTGCTGTCGCCGCCTCCCGACGAGGCCAACGGGCAAAAGACCCCCGAGCCCAAGCCCGGCGTGGTGAGACGCAACACCACCGGCCCAGCCCGCAGGCTGAGACTGCAGACCCGCAAGGCGTTGCCGCCTCCCGAGACCCAGAGCCCGCTCAAAAAGACCAAGGGAGCCCTGTTCACCAACCTCTCGCTGGCGTACACCGAGCCCCACTCGTTGCACGGCGAGGCCGACGACGGGTACCACATGCGGCCCCAGGTCCGCAAGACCCGGCTGCAGGCCAACGTGTCGAAGGCAGCTCCGCAAGCCCGCGGCCACCTGCCGCTGCGTCCCCACTACCCGACCCAGCGCATCCCCTTTTTGCACAATCCCTACTACGAGCGGCTGGGCAAGACGTTCTCGCTCCAGCTGTCTACTCCCAAGGGCCAGAGCCTGATGACGCTCCCGCTGCCCAGCCATTTGCGCAACCTGTACATCGGGCTCAACCGGCTCAAGGACCTGCGGCTGCGCAACGGGCTGGCGCTGAACTTGGCCTCCAAGGCTCCTCTGGTGCCCCAACACCGCCATCTGTTCTACGAAATGTTGATTGCGTCAGATAACGACGACGACATGGTCCGGATGTGTGTGGACGACGACCTGGACGAGGAGAGCCCACTGCCACCCGAGCCCACGCTGCCACCACGGGATATTCTGCGCCAGCGGTTCTCCTACTATGGCGATGACTCGAGCGACAGTGACTACTACGAGGACGAGGACGAGGTCGACGATAACGACGACGACACCCCCCGGAGGGTTAATATATAGTATATGTGATGAAGAAACGATAGAGATAGGCATTGGGTAGTGGGTGGGCATTCTTGGTCGCAGGATAGTGATGGCCAAAATAGGCAAGTGGCAACACGCTCGTCAACGTTGCGTAAACATTCCATGAATTCGCCACCGTTGGATACTATATAAAGATAGTGGTTTGCCACACTTTTAAGTAATCTCTAGTTTATGAAAGTGAATTGGTTGGATTCAATATATACGACGCAAGTACTATTGATGACAAAACAGAGTGAATTGTAGTTGTCAAATCAGACTGCAATCTGTCATCTGCAATTGACCCATTGCGCAAGCTCCTGGCTTCGCCCTTCATCACCACCTTCAGACTGTTCATTTATTCATTACGCATCCTTTGGGTTAAACTTCAAGCACACCGAGTTGACGCAGTGGCGAGCGTCGGTAGGCGTCTTGTACCCCTCCCCACGGAAGATGTGGCCCAAGTGGCCGTCGCAGTTCGAGCACCGCATCTCCTCGCGCACCATCCCGTGGGTGGTGTCCTTGTGCACCGTCAACGACCCCGGGATCTCCTCGTAGAACGCAGGCCACCCACACCCGCTGTCAAACTTGGCCAGTGCCTTGTAGAGCGGCTGGCCACACCCCACACACTCGTACACCCCGGTGTTGCTGGGGGGAGTCTTGTTGTACTTGCCGGAGTTGGGGGGCTCGGTGCCCAGCTGGCGCAACACCACGTACTGCGACGGGGTCAACGAGGCGCGCCACTCGGCGTCTGTCTTCTGTACCATGGTTCTGATCGGTCTAACTAGTCGTACTGAGCGTAGGGCTGCCCGGCGGATCATTGCTGGAGTGCGCAACCAACGTTATGTGCCCAACTAGGGAGAACGAGAATGCAATTGGGTGGGAACAGGTGGATGAGGTAGCCAGTTGAAGTGGCGGGTTGCTTACTGCTATATAGTACAAGTTAAGGCTAACTGGTTAACTGGTACAACTCCCGGCCGGAATAATCCACCCGGATTAATCACATGTTGAAAAACCTATCAAACACCGGAAGAACGATTGATCCGTACCGTGCTTTCAAAATTTCAATCTCTTTACCTCTCTTTCTCTCAACCAATTCGACGGACCATACACCCACAACGAAACCAACAATCTCACCCATCACTTATCATCTCAACTTAATATATCAACTTAACTTTTCAATTTATCCTCTCAACTCTCGTTCTTCCTTACACTCTTTTATTACTATATTACAATCACCGGAACCGATGGGTCAAGATCTTCTCGGCCCCCGCCTCCGTCCACTCGTCCTTCAGCACCCACAACTGGTGGAACGTGCCCAACAGCGCCAACACCGAGCCCCCGATCCACGCCTGGTTCACCCGCTCCAGCAGGTTCCCCACCGCGTGCAACCGCACCTTGAGCCCCGGGTGCGCCGCCAGGATCTCCGCGTAGAGCCGCTCGGTCAACTGGGGCACCAACAGCGTGCCCCCAGTGACGATGATGTTGTGTGCGGCCAGGGCACGCAAGTCGATATCCACCGCGTTCAACACGTGGGAAATGAGCTTGGCGAGTCCCCGGACGGTAGCCCCATCGTCCTGGGCGGGCGGGTCGGTTTTGCGGCGCTTGGGCCGCTCCTCAAAGCTCGGTTTGAGCCCCAACTCCCCGTTGTCAGGAGCGTAGGCCTTGGCCTCGTCAGCAAACTTGTACACCAGCGGGTCGAACATGGTCTCCGCCCACTCAAACCGCTCGCGGCCAAGCACCAACTGCTGGCCCAGCGGCAACTCGAAGGTGCGCTGGGCAAACTCCTCGTCCTCGTCCTTGGTCTCGGAGAGGGCCTTTTCCGGCACCTCGAGCGCGGTCTCCTTGAGCTCGTGCCAGATCTTGGCCACCTGGAACCGCTCAAACAGCTCGGAGACCTCGGGCACCTTGCGAGCCTGGTAGTCGGGCCCCTCGGGGAACACCGTGATCTCCTTCAGGGCGATCTTGTAGGCAGGCACCGGGTCCACGCCCTTAGCCTTGAAGGCATCGCTCAACACGTCGTTGAGGAACTGGCCCAGGTAGTGGGTGCGCACCAGGTTCTTCAACAACGAGATCCCATCCACCACAGGGGTCACCAGCACCAGCGAGTGGCCCACATCCACCACCAAACAGTTGGGACGGCCCTGCTGGAACGACACACACGTCGGCAGCTTGGCGAGGTACACGGCCGGGAACGGGAACCGCTCGAAAAGCTTGTCGACGAGCGTTTTGCGGTAGTCAAACAGTGCCCACACGGGCTCGGTCACAAGCAACGGCTGGTCGCGGGGGTCAATCTGGAGCACTTTCTCGAAGTAGTGGGCCCACTGGGCAAGCGCAGCGTCCCAGTCCACCACCAACTGCTTGTCCACTAGCGGCTTGAGCTCGACGTTGGCCCGGGCCACGTTGAGGTCGTCCCCAAACAAGTACTGGTCGCCCACGCGGGCATACAACAGGGGAACCGTCACTTTGGGGAAGTCGTCGCCGGCATAGCCGATGCGGGTCACCCACAGGCCGAGATCGAGCACGACGGCGTTGATTTCGTCTCCGCCGTAGACCGTCATGGTTGGTGTGGTTGGGTGCGAAGTGAAAAATGGATGGTGACAGGGGGCCGCGAGAAGGTGGGACGGTTGGGCGAAGGGGCGAGAGGGGGGGATGTGAGTGGGTGGTGGTGGTGGTGGTGGGTTAGGGATGGGCTGGAGGGGCTTTTTAGTTTACTGGGCCCGTAGGATGGGCTGGAACCGGTGGGTGGGAGCCCGGTAGAGGTGGTGTGGGCCAGGTATTCTACAGAATGGGTGGAAAAGGGGTGGAAAAGGGGTGAAAGATAGGAAAGTGTCTGATTTCAGAGCTTGTGGGTTTGTATGACGCGTCCAATGGTGGTGGATGGTGGACTGTTGTGGGTTCGGAGGTTGGTGGTTCAGTTGACCTTCGCATCTGTGTGCAGGATAGTATTTTAGATTGTGATGGTGGTGGTGTAAAGATGATTTGGCGCAATGACGATTGCGGGTTGGGTTGGAAGGCCCCACGTTCTTATCCAGGACACAAGTGTAAGTCGCGTTTGTTACAAGTGCGTCGGATGTATTGGGATCTCTTCGATTCTCCATGATGTATCCTACAGGTGCATTATCGAAACCTGGGTAAACTTCCCCGACTCAGCTGTTTAGCAACGCAGCTTTGCAGTCAACCACAAAACCCGTTGGGTACCCTTGGGCAGGCGAGCCACGCCGCTCCCCACATTTCGACAACTTCCTCGTAGATATGCTTCTATAAAATGTACGTGCCAAGCACCATGGTGCACATTGTGCAGCACCCGCACATCAATCGGACTATATCGATACATCACAAGACCCCCCACAGCACTACTGCTCCACATATCACAACAAGCCGAAGCCACTTTCGTATCCATTGCTAGCATTGATCACATCGCTGTGCTCCCACTATGAATTTTGACGACCTTGACTGGAAAAGTTGTCCTGAGTACGATGAACAGACGTTTCAGCAGTTCAAGCAGGACTACGCCCAGGAACTCAAGCAGCTTGAGCAGATGTACCTGGCTCCCGCTGTCGATGACGCCTTCCGGATCTTTTCTTCCATGCGGTTTGAGCCCCGTGGCGACGAGATCACCGCTGCCAACTTCTTCCTCTTTGACCTCCACTACACCAGGCTCTTGTTCCTGTTACAATACTTTGCGCACGAAGAAGAGATGGAGACCGAGGTGCAGTTCACCCGCGAAGCCTTCTTGGACGGGTGCACACGCCTGGTGTCAAAGTCGCTCAGCGAGCTGCCCGGGCCTTTCCGGCTCCGGGTGCTGTTGCTGCTCCACGGGGAGATGAAGGTGGAAGTGTTCGACACTCCTGCGGTCAAAGACTTGCTTTGGGGCCTCAAGCCGGGCGCGGAGCCCGTGTGGGACGTGTACTTAGACGCCCGACCCATCCTAGCCCTGCCGTTTACCAGCTTTAAAACCACCCGTCGCGAGCACTACAACCAGGCCCGCTCCCGGGCCCTCCCGGGAAAAAAGCCCGAAGAGGAAGTGGTGGTGTGGAACGGCCAGGGCCAGGTGATGGAGGGGCTGATCACCAACATGGCGGTGTGGGAGGGCAGCCAGTGGGTGACGCCCACGTTGGCGCTGGGGTGTCTCTGTGGGGTTACGCGGGCATACTTGTTGGAGAAGGGGCTCATCAAGGAAGGCCCGATTATTGTTAGTCAGCTAGAAAAGGATCAGTTGGTGCTCTTGTTTAATGCGGTCCGCGGGGTATTCTTGGGGCGATTTGTCGTTGTGCCTGAGATCAAGCAATTTAGCGAGTGGTGAGAGGGGATCGACATTACGAAATGACCTTCAACGGGTCGGTTGCTCGGCTGATGACATCAATAGGCGATCGGGAAGGCTTAGCACGTATGGAGTGACCACACGACTTCGGCTGTCGCGATGTCGCTGATCCGCGGTGGGGATCGACACGCCTCAGCAGTATCGTCCCATTCTGACAACGCGACCCAGCCACGCTGATTCTGTAGCCCTCCCAGTGCGGCTACATACAAGGCCAGCCACCAGCGGTCTCGACCCAGATGACAGCTTTTTTTGTGGGCCTATTGCAAATCTGACCAGTTCTGGGTCACAATCTCATAGACGTTAACGTACATATACGAACACGACAAAAATACCCGTGGTGCTATAGCGACATCGCGTGCTGTCGCGTCAGCAGAGCCGTTGCGCCAATAATACTCGTGACTCTGCACCAATTAGTGTGGCTGCAAAATTTGCAGCCAAAAATAGGATATTCACTGCGACGACATCGCCGCCAATACCCAGCGCAAATCCACAGTGCCACCACCAACTAGGTACCCACACTCTATCGTTCGTTTCTAATCCCTATAAATAGTCTATTACTGCGGCTTGCTGGCGAGGATGTCCTCGATCTCGGTGTCGTCGTACCCCATGATGTACAACACGTCCCGCAACGACCGTGTGTTCAAACAGCACGGAGCTTGCGCCTGCACTGTCGGTTTGGCGTTCCAGGCAATGCCAAACCCAGCGGCAGCCATCATCAACAAGTCGTTGGCGCCGTCGCCCACGGCCACCGCCTGTTTCGGGTCGATCCCGTTCTCTTTGGCAATCTCAAGCAAAAGCTCGGCCTTCTTCTCGCCGTTGACGATCATCCCCTGGGTGGTACCGTCCAATTTTTCGTCCGCATCCACCCCAAGGGTGTTGGCATAGGCGTATTTGAGCCCCAACCGCTCCTTCACGTGCAGAGCAAGGGGGATGAACCCACCCGAAAGCACTGCGGTGGTGATCCCGAGGTTGTGGAGCGCCCGCGTCAACTCAGGCACCCCCTGGGTGAGCTCGATCTTGGTTTGTAGCTCCTGCCACAAGTTCAGAGCATCGATCCCCTTCAAGAGCGCCACCCGCTCGCGCAACAGGGCAGTGAAGTCGAGCTCGCCGTTCATCGCCCGCGTGGTGATCTCCTCCACCTGGGCCTCCACCCCCGCGTACGCGGCAATCAACTCGATCACCTCCTGGTAGATGAGGGTCAGGTCCATGTCAAACACAAAAAGACGCTTGTTCTTGCGCTCGGTGTCGTCCTGTAAGATGATATCGAACGTGTGGGCGCCAGCCTCTGCCCGGATTCGCTCGCGAATGGTGTCTGGGGACAGGGTTTCCACGTAGAAGTCGGCACACCGGGGCAGCAACGCCCGTTTTTCGAATTCCTGGAGGCCAAACTTGGGCAAGAGCGTCTGCTCAACAGTGGCAAGGTCCTTATCGGACAACTGGTCGCCATGAGCGATCACGGTGATAGCGTACATCGGGCCCCGAGTCAGATAGTGGTGGGTTTTTCGGTTGGGCACGTGCGAATTTTCCAAGGGTCTAGGACGAGGAAACGGGAAAAATGGGGCGGTGGCGTTGGATGGAAAAGTGGTGGTTGTGATTGGCGCGGGTGCGAATGGTTATCAGAGCAGGTCTACAGGCACACTGGCCGGTTTTGGCGGCGATAACCCCGGTGGTTCTGCCGCGTGGCTGAACACAAAACGCGGTAGGGGCGCGTGGCTACGAGCCCGGGTGACAACCGTCTAGCGTAAGGGGAACAACGGGCGGAACTGGGGTGAGTGGGCGTTGGCACGGGTGGTGGTGCGGGGTCACCGCGACGTGCCTGGTGCCGGAATGTGGCCGGTAGCACCAGTGGGCGGCCGCCTCGATGGTTTCGTGGCGGGCCATTGCTCGTAGATGGTGCGGCTAGATTAGATTAGACGGGTAGGGAAGGGTGGTGCTTCTTGGGGCAGTGCTCGACCTGTGGGATCAGAATTAGATGTTTTTGGTTGATTTTAGGCTTTATCGTTGTACAACTGGAGCCTTCTCTATTTTTGAGTTCTCAATGTTTGAGTATTCGGTTCCAGATTCACCGTTTCGTACTTGCAGGTGGTTTCCCCAGAATGGTGGGCGATCTCCTAATTTAGACTAGCGTTTTTCTACTTTCAGCACCCTTAAAAGTGTAATTGAAGCTTCAGCCGTAACCATTGAGCTCCCACACTTGGCGACACAGTGGTTAATTTGCTGACAAGTATGGGAGTGCTTCTATGATTTTTACTAGAGCCCAGCCACTCATCACAGTGACTTGCAGACCACCCTGCATTGACACCAAACTTTCCTCAGTGCCAACAGGGTCCAAGCATTTACCACAACTCCCCTAACTCCAACGGCTGTCAAAGTTAGCCGAGCTGTGCGACCAGATAAACGTGTGGAAATACGAGATGGCAACAAGTCGAATAACGATTCATCCCAAACTCCGTGGTTGATGGTACAAATCCTAGCTCCAGATTAATGGAGTCACCCTGCTGGCTTCTACCAATTCTAACATTAATCATTCTATTCTATACCAATCTATAGCTACGCCGCCATCCTCAAGTCGTACTCGCTGAGCCCGATCTGCTGGCCCAACCGCTCAAAGTTGCTCATGTAGAGCGCCCGCTTCTGCTCGGCCATCTCATTAAGCGCAGGCCAGTACACGTTGTGGTTGTAATCAAAGTCAAGCAGCCCACCCCACTGTTTGTCAAGCTGCTCGCTGGGCACCCAGTCAGCAAAGTTGCCGTCGAAAATCGTCTTCAGCCGGGTGTAAGGGTCAATGAACGGCAGCGCCATCTTGAAGAAGAGGTGGCCCACCCAGGGAACATTAGTGAAAAGACCCTTGCCCAACCGCTCGGGATAGTGGTGTTGCAACACATGCATGCAGTCACGGGTAACCGCCACACCAGGGAACTTCAGCGATAACTTCATGTGCGCTGGAGCTGGAGCGAAGTCGATGAGCAACGCCAAGGTGTCCTGGCCCGGAGGCATGAACTGGATGACACGCTCCAACATAAACACAAGGTGCTGCACCTGCCGCTGCGACGGCTGGGTGTTCTGGTACCCCGTGCGGAGGTAGAGACACGGCCGGCTGTCGTTGTCGTACCCCAAGATGATTTGTTTCCCGGTCTCGTTTTCAGGGGAGATGAGCTCGGGGGTGAGGGGCGACGGGCGTCCAGGCAACAGCGTGACCCCGTAGGTACGTCTCCACGCAATCGTCAGCTCGATGCGCTCGATGGCCTGGTCGAGGTTCCACTTGGTAGCCCGCAAGTACCGCAAAAAGCACTCCTTGGTGAGCCACGCGAGCTCTTCCGCAACTAACGGAAGAGTCTCGGTGCTGCCCTCGGCCACCGGGATCGGCTTGTCCTTGTAGCTTTCAAAGTGCTTGACCAAGGCGTCGTATTTCTTGGTTTGTTCCAGGTCAAGATCGAATGAGGGGGGTTTGGGTGGGCTGGCGGGCTGGTCAAGCGGTTTCAGGCACAGCACCAGCACCAGCAGGGCCTTGGTGTCGCTGCTAGCGCCCCCGAGCAGCAACAGGTCCGCAGGAGTGTCAGCTCTTTTGCCAAATAACATTGAGGTAGCTCTTCGGGCGGAAGCGGTTACGATCGTACCCGAGCGCGAAGATAACGAAAAGAAATGAAAACGCACGGAGAAGGTGGGTGAGAGTAAGGGTAGTAGGGGCGGTTTGGGATTAAGTACTGTTTTTCAGTGGTAAACTTGGTGGGGTGGTGTTGTACGCGTCATTTGAAAGTGCTAGCTGACGCGTTTGTAGAGTGTGTTTACTACGCGGCGGCGATAAGCCGGCTTTAACGCGACGATGACAGGGCGTTGGGGAATGGATACTGTGAAAGACTAGAGACGACAAGTATGCAATAGCCTGGATCATTCTGAAATAGGAGGTATATATGTTAAATCGACCTTATAACTTTTCTTCCTTTCCTCCACTGTGAACACTACATCACGTGAACCGTCCGCGATCGTAACTCTATGGCTCCCCAGGTACTTAGCGAAGTGGGCGAAGCGCCCTTCACCAAGGAGTTTCTTCTTCTGGTGGCTGAGAAGCCCATTGATGAGGTGGTCGCCGCATTGGCCACCAAGCTGAGCAAGTACAAGTACATCCTCGAGGAAACGGTGGCTAGTGGCGACGCCGACATGACCACCGACTTTGCGGCGGTGTGGGGCCCGAAAGACGGGGCCTTGGTGCTCGGCATGGGCACGAACCCGCTGGACGGCTCGGCACTGGTCCGCACAGTGTACTTTATTTACGTAGGTTAATGGATACGATGGTTATAAGTTGGAGGGAAGAGAGAGAGGAGATCAGAGGAGATCAGAGGAGATCGGAGGAGACGGGAGGAGATGAGAGGAGGTGGGAGGAGGTGGGAGGAGATGAGAGGAAAAATGATGGGGCAATGGGTAAAGGAGATTGGTTCTAGGACCATTGACGGATTAGGCAATGACTTGCGCTTTGGTAGGTATCACATTAATTATCTACTATAATACAGATGATCACGCACTGATCATATCCACATGGGCTTCGGTCGCAGAATCCCGTGAACTGCAATTTCAAGCTCGTAGGCTCTTTGGTCAATAACTTTCCATAACACTGACTATCGACTTCTTACTTGTCCACCATGTTCGCTAATCGCTGGACCCGTTGAGCCACGTCCTTGAGCTCACGCACATCGCCAATCGCTGCCTCCACGTCCTTCAACACCTGGGCCACCTGCGGGTCGCTGGCCACGGTGGGGTCCACGGGAGCAAGCCAGTTGTCCTCGGGCACGTGTCCGGTCTGGCCGGTTAACAACCCCAATTCCCGTTCCATCGGCTCCATCTGGCGGCGTGCCATGCTCTCTAACTTGCGCAACTGGCCCTCTTTCTCCTCGGCAAATCTTTTGTGCTTGGACAACTTGAGCTGCTCAACGCGGAGCTGGCGCTTTATGAGCTCGTTTTGCTTGCGTTCTCCCAGCAACTGAATTTGGTACCGTCGCTGGCGTTCCAACAACTGGTCGGCATCGAACGAGTCCATGAATCCAAGCCCCAGCTTCTCAAAAAAGGGAAGGGACGTCAGGATAGCCCGCGACAAAAAGGTGTCGCGGTCGCGGTCAAGCCATGTCAGGGTGATCAACTGCAAGATGTGCTCGCTCTGGTCGGGATTGGCCGCAGCAATGTCCGCTAGCGCCAAGTGCATGATCTCCCCGAGCTGGGTGCCTAGCTGGGGGTCTGGGGGAAGGTAGCGTCGTTTGTCTTGGCTGAGGTCGTAGGTGACGGTTTTGGAAGTCTTTTGGGACTGTTTGGGCCGCGGCTTCTTATCCTGTGGCCGCTTGGGTCGCGGCTTCTTATCCTTTGACCGCTTCACCTCCGGATCCCCGGGTCTCTTTTTGGGTCGCCCTGGAGGCATGTTGTGGTACGCGTCTGAGTGCAGGGAAGATCAGTGCGAAGATGATGGTAAACAACGCGTAGGACGGGGAAGATGGCTAATGTGGCTCAAAAGTAGTCGAGGGGGTGATGGGATAGTCTGGAGGGTTAGTGTACTGTAAGGAATGCGTTTTTGTGGTCCTCGACAACCAATTTTTGGGAAGGTCACATTTTGCATGTTGTACCTACCGTGTACTACGAACTCACCGATCACGCATTAACTGAGCACAACGAGTACCTGGTAAGCGAAGAAACCAGTATAAAATGCTAAGAGCACTTCTGTAGCTTTCTACGTTTGCCATGTCCTCTAATTGCCCGCGTTGCACCCATGCTTTGGTCGAGCACAACATGCTCACGCGTCACTGCTGCCTGCTCAACCTCTTGAGGTGCCTGGTGTGTGGCCAGAACTGCTGCTGGCGCGAGCGCTATCACTGGGCCAGCCAATGAAGCTATATGGGGGTGAAGGGGTTCCAAATCAGCAGGAGTTGCTGCCACAAAAAGCTTGCCTCACAGCGCATATGCCTTCTTTTTCGGTGATAAAACCATCCAAGGGTATACAAAATTCTAATAAATGAAATCTCTGGCCACTTCCAATGAGTTTGCAGTAGAAATTGTCATAGTTTTGGCATCTTCTGTCAGCCTCAATCCGTACCAATCATTTTCACCAGAAATAAAAATCGGTTGCGTGGTCTAGTGGTATGACGTCTCCTTCACACGGAGAAGATCCTGGGTTCGATCCCCAGCGCGATCATTCTTTTTGCCTTTTGAGCGAGTGTTAGCTTATATTTTTTACATTGCGCATAACCTACTGCTTAGTCTCCTATCCAAGTCTATTTTCCATTATTCATTAATATAATACAGAGCGTTATAACGGAGGCAAGACGTTCTCCTCAAAGTAGGTTTTACCCGTCTTGCGGTCGACGCCGACAACGTTGCCGACCTCGTCAGAGTAGGAACAGATGGTGTACTGGCGCCACTTGGTGTTGCACATCTTGGCGTAGCACCCCACCTTCAGGGTCAGCTTCCACACAAGCGCGGTGAAGTGACCGGTGGCCTCGGAGAAGCCAGGGTTGCTGTAGTCGTAGAGCGAGATCTCGTCGTACCACGCAACCACCGGGTCCACGCCGCCAACGTAGCCCCCGGCCAAGTTCTCGCCGTAGGGACCGTGCAGGTGGATCAACTTCATGGTGTTACAGTCGACAATGCCCGACTCAGCGTAGTTCTTGGCGTACTCAACAAGCTTGGGGTCCCATGAGAGATCTTGTACTCCATGGAGACGCCGCTTTTCGTTGTGAGTGTCGAGGGTGTCCTGTTCGAATTTAGAGAGAGAAGGACCAGGAGCCGGGCCCTGGCTAGTGGTAGGAGCCGGGGCTTCGCTAGTGGTAGGAGCGGGAGCTTCACTGGTGGTAGGGGCCGGGGGCTTGGAAGAAGCCGGGGGCTGAGTAGGAGTGTCGCTCGTGGGAGCAGGGGCCTCGCTGGTGGTAGGCAGCGGGCGGAAAGTGATGGTGGTGGCGAACTCCGACGACGGAGCGGGCTCGCTGGGCGGAGGAGCGGGCTCCGATGTGGGCTGTGTGTTCGCTGCCAGCGGAGTGTATGTGATGGTGGTGCCAAACACACTAGAGGACGCTTGGCCTATTGACAGCGGAGCAGCTGGCTGTGTAGAGGGGGTGTCCGTCGCGGCGGACGGGACATCCACGGGTGACTCCTCGGAGGGTAACGATTGACTGGTGGCCCCCGCCGCAGGTGGGGTGTCTGACAAAGTAACACTAACAGTGGTGGTCTCGACACTGGTCACGGTGACAACCTCTTTGGGAGCAGTCACCGTGATCACCGCCTGGGCGTGTACAGCGGCCACTAACGATAAAAGAACGGCAGAGGATAACATCACTAACGCCAAAACTCAGGGTCCTGTCACCAATAAATAGTGGACCCCGGGTGCATAAGATCTACGACGGTAAACTGGCCTTTTAGCCCAACTAGGCATCCCCGTAGAGCGATATAGTGCCACCACTACGAGGGGTCAGACCGTTTTTGCAGCCAGCAGGGCTCAGCAACCAGCCATTTTCGGTCTATGTGCAGGACAGCAGGCGGTTGACCGTATGTGGTCGGGTTGCCAGGGCGAGGCTGGCGGGCTACGGGCATGAACGAAGGGCGCCAAGATGGAGCAGACAATGGCAAGCATGCGGTGATGACTTTCGGCAGCGGGGGTGCGTTTGACACCCCTGCGTGGCTTGCAAAAACCCTTGTGTTGCTTTTGTGCAAACAAAGTGGCCCGACGTTGGTTGCCAGGTGGACGACGATGGTACGAGATGGTAACCACTTGCAACCGATGGACCCGCGGGAGCTGTCACTGCGAGGTGTCACGGCTGCTGTGCAGCCACAGTGTGCACGAACGGGCCTACGCACGGGCTAGAGCCGAGATAAGCGTGCGGGCTGTGCGAAGGGGGAGACCGAAAGCGGACAGCCAGCGCCGGAGTGCAGAGTTACGTCGGGCTCTCCAGCGGCCCCGGAGCCAAGAATTAGGTTGGCTATTGTCTAAACGTCGCTAGCCAGGCGATAGCCCTCTGCTTTGTTCGCACACTGCATGCACCGCACTGATAACACGGTGCCGTGGACCGCATGGCACATGAGCCGTAACCGGACCCATAACCGACCTTAACCGGGCCACATAAACAAACAAACAAACGAGTGAAGCTGACAAACAAACTAGTGAACCGGACAAACAAACCAGACAACCCAACCAACCCAACCAAACACGTTTAAATTCGTCCCCGCGCGGGGCTCCACCTTCCTTTTTCCTCATCTCGCTTCCCTCGTTCCCCCACCCGTGCCCCCAACGCGATTTTTCACTGTGGGGCACCGGTCCAGGCACACCGACACCCCACGTACACCCGCCACCACCACCGCCTTGGTGAAAAACCACTCCGTAGCTACTCTCCCACCTCCGACTAACCCACCCCGCGCCCGCCACCCGCCGGGACCCGCATTTGCGCCCCCTCGCTGTGCCCCTATCTTGTGTGCAACGTGCGCGCTTTTTGACAGCACTTGATATTTTGATCCACCACCACCATGTTCAAGGGCTTACGGAAAAAGGCACTGGTGCTAGCGCTAGGCGGCGGCCACGACGAGCCCGCGCTGGACAACTACCCCCGGGTGCTCAAACAGGTGCGGGACTTTGAGATTGCCCTCCAGGCGATGGACTATCTCTTGGACGACCGCACGTCGCAGGGGACAAAGTTGCTCGAGCAGGAAGCCGCGAAGCACCAGCAGCTGGCGCTGGAACAGCCGGCGGGGATCTTCCCCCTCGCGCTCGGGGTGATGCAGTTCATCGAGGCCACCCTTGGCTTCGAGCCCGAGGTGATGGAACGGGCGTTGACCACCCTCCAGGAGGCAGAGGCGGCGCTGGACGCAAACCACAAGTACAACTCGCGCCACCGGCTTGCCACGTCGCACATCTACCCCCCCGGGACCGAGTTTGACGTCACCCACGCCGAGCTGACGCTCTTGTGTGCGCTCTTGATGCTTCTCCGCGAGAACAACGGGATGGTGGAGGGGCTCAAGGCTCTCTACAAGTTGCGGGCCGCCTACAACAAATTGGACTCCACCTACAAGAAGATCAAGGCGCTGGAGCCCGCGTTCAACCGCAACTTGGCCAAGCTCAAGGCCCAGGCCGCGGGCCACCCGCAGAACTTGCTGAATCTGGATCTTCCGGGGTACCTGGTGCTGCTGCTGCTGCTGCTGCTGCTGCTTCCCGCCGACGTCCAGCTCATGCAGAACCTCGAGGCGGTGTACCAGATGCGCAAGGGTCGTATTGAGGGCACCAACTTGGGCAACGCAGACTTCTGGGCCCTGCTGCTGCTGGTGGCGCTGCTGCTGGTGTTGGACCCGCCACGGCTGTTGGCCCAGCTGCTGGACCGCCCGCGGTCGCCGGCCCCGGGCAACGAGGCGTTTTTGAACCCGCTGGGCGCCCAGCTGTCGGCTGCGCTGAACACAGCCCTGTCGGCGGCGCTGGTGGCTCCGCTGGTGGCGCCGCTGGTGCCTCCCGTGGGCGCGGTCGACGGGTCGGACGAAGACTTCTCCGACGCCATCTCCCAGGTGTCGTTGCACCCGTCGGACAACCACTTGTACGTGCTGACCATCGACGAGTTCATCCACCTGGGGGTGCAGCTCTGCTTTGGCATTTTGCAGGTGGTGCTCTCGCTCATCCCCCCCGCCATCGGCAAGGTGTTGCTGATTGTCGGGTTCAAGGGCGACCGCGACACCGGGCTCCGGATGTTGTGGCGCACCGCCATCACCTCGCGCAACATCCACGGCGACTTGGCGTTGTTGTGCTTGCTCGTGTTCTACGACGGGCCGGTGCAGTTTGTCGACGTCGGGTTCCAGCTTCCCCACCAGACCGACGACAATGTCACCGAGGTGATCTCGTTGGCGGGCAAGGTGCTGGTGCTGGACGCGGAGCTCGGGCAGATCATGCAGAACCCCGCGCTCTACACGCCCCAGTTGCTCAACAAGGCCCGCAAGTTGTTCCCCCACAACGCGCTCTGGTTGTTGCAGGAGGGGCGGATTTTGGCGGCGCAGGGCAAGTTGTACGAGGCGTGTGACATGATGCAGCGGTTCACCGACGACCCGTCCACCGAGATCCGCATGCAGCAGGTGGAGGCGCTCTTGATCTACGACCGGGCCATGCTCTACGCGTTCAAGCACGACTTTGACCAGGCGGCGCGCGACTTTATCCGGTTGATCGACATCAACTCGTGGCTGAAGGCGGTGTACTTGTACATGGCCGCCAACTGCTACTTGGCCAAGTACCGGATGATCGAGATGGGGTTGGCCGAGGGCAGCCTTGACGAGTACGAAAAGTTGGCCAACAAGTACTACGAGTTGGCGCCCACCTACGTGCCGGGGCTGGCCAACAACCCGGGCAAGAAGGGGGGCATTGGCGGCGGCAAGAAGAAGATGCCGTTTGACAAGTTCTTGTTGCGCAAGTTGGACCAGGTGGCGGCGCGTCGCCGGGCCAACAAGGGGCTCAAGTTGGTGGACGCCACCGGGCCGCTGGTGATGCACGAGCTCATGTACTTTTGGAACGGTTACAACCGCATGACCCCCAAGGAGCTTGAGATGTCGCTCAAGGTGTTGCTGTACACCGCGCCCGGGTCCAAGTACGCCAAGTGCGACGAGACCGAGGACGACCACATGATCCGCAACTTTTTGGAGCTGATGGCGATGCGGTCGTTGGGCCAGGTGGCCGAGGGGGAGAAGAAGCTCGACCACGAGGTCATTGGCAAGTACGTCACCTCGCAGGACCCGTTCCGGTTCACCAAGATGGCGGAGCTGCCCTACTTGTACCCGACGGCGTTGTACGAGCGGCTGATGTTTGTGTGGTTGTTGCGCACCGCCAAGCCCAACGCCGACGTGCCGGCGGCGGTGCACGAGCTGTTGGCGTGGTTGCACAAGGCCGAGCAGGTGGGCGAGGGCGACTACGAGTTGAGCAACCGCACGGGGATGCGGATCAAGGCTGCTGGCGAGCGGCTCGAGTCATTTTTAAAGTAACAATAGACAGATAGAAGAGGTGGTGTAGGGAAGGAGGTGTAGTGGTGTAGTGTGTGGGGGTATAGGGTCTAGGGGTCTACTGGATGTACTGGGATCTTTTGAGGTCTACTGGGTGTGTGGTGGCTTTAGTATGGCACTCTGTGTTTGGGAATCGAACGCGCGACTTGGTTAGGAGATGTTGGCGGGTGAAGACTTTATGGTAGAACTGTAAAGTTTTGGTAGAATCTGAAGAAAAGAAGAGAGCAGTAACAATTCGAGAGCACAATTTACTGTACCACCCGGGAGATAAGTCAAACTCTCTAAATCGACCCTCAATTACATTTAGTCTCCCGTGAAACACTTCTAATTACACTCTAGTTAGATCCTACCACCTGTCGTGACATGTCAAACGTAAGTAGACAACCTCACATCACCAGGTAGCCCCTCAGCCCCACAACACAAACGACCAAACCATCAGGTAACCCACATCACCTGATAGCGTTCCTTGCACCTAGCCAACCCCCCTATGACGTGGTTAATCTCCCACCTAATCTCGGAAATACTCGGCCCACACCCCAAACACCACCGCACCCGTTCACCCAACACAAGAACCACCCACCCACCACCGAACACACCTCTTTTCCCGCTTCCCTACCACACTTTGCCACCGTAGGCCCGATCTCATCGAGAATCTCCTGCACACAGCCCCCACTATAACCCGCGCGATCAGGACGTAGCCACCATGGGCCGGTACTTCAAACCTAGGCGGTATAACACGCACTACCGCCATCGCAACGACAAACCACCGGCACCCAGCGGGCCAGCACCGCCGTCGCAACCCACATTTGCCCCCACTGCGCCAAATGGCGCCCCGTTGACGACGCCCTCGCCGTCGCGGCTGCCCCGAGATGAGTGGACCGCCACCATCGAAAAGAGCATCAGCGAGGCCTGGCAACCGGAAGGGCGCCTGGTCCAGGAGCCCGAACTGCCGCTCGACCACAACTGGCGCCTCTTTGACGCGTTCTACACCTCGTTCCGCGCGGCGTTGCGCTGGGGCCAGCTTGGGATGTCCGACGCGTTCAACGAGTGGCAGCGCGAAGAAGTGTTGTGGATCTTGGCCGACAAGGTGTTCTGCCGGTGTCGAGATGAGTGGATGCTGGAGTTCGACGCGCTTTTGGCCGTGTGCCACACCCCCCAGGATGTCATCGACAACCTCGTCAAACGGAGGTTTTTGCCCGCTCACGACATCGTCAGCCGCTATTTCTTGTTGCTCAACGACTGCCCGTCGGATCCCGCGGGCCACTATACCAACATGGTTGCCATCCAGCGCTTTGGCCGCGAGTTTTCCTTCTGGAAGGACCTCCAGCCGGTGTTGTTGGCAGAGGCCGGGTGGATGAGCTGGCGCGAGTACCTGGAGTTTGCCGCCGCTGCCATCGCCAAGTGGTTTGAGGTCGAGCGTCCGCTAGACGACCGCGAGATCGAGGACTTGGTGACCAAGGTGTTCTTCCCCCCACAGCCCGAGCCGGTGGCCGAGCCCGAGCCCGTGGCACCCGTGGCACCCGCGCGTGAGATTCCCACGGGTCCGCGCGAAACCCAGATGGCCCCCGAGCCCGCGAGCACTCCCGAGTCGGCGTCATCCACGCCCAATGCCCGGGAACGCGAAGACTCTCGCAAGCGGCCAGCGGAGGACAACTCGCCCGACCAGCGCAAGTTGACCCAGCAGGAACGCAAGATGATGCGAATGAGGTGCCACAAGTGCTTCCAGATGGGCCACATCAAGAGCCATTGTCCCGAGAACGGTCCACCCAGCGAGCCGGCCCGCGAGCCCGCCAGCGAGGCTGTGGAGCCGGCGGAGCCCGTGCGCGAGGCTCCTCGCGAGCCTCAGCATGCCACGTGCCGCTTCCCAGGCCAGTTGCGCAGCATAGGCGGGAAAAGGTACCAAAAAGTGAACGTGTTGTTTGGCTCGGGCAGCTCGTCAAACGCAATTTCTCGGTCAACCGCCCGCAAGCTCTTTGGCGAGCAAGTGTTGAGCAAGAACGCCAAGAAGTTGTCCACAGCCAACGACGGTTCGCTTGTGAGCCAGACAGCGGTCCGGTGCGTAGTGGTGGTGGGTGGATACCAGTATCACGTCGAATGCCTAGTGTTGGACAATTTCTCCGAGGACGTGCTTTTGGGGTGCGAAGTGTTTTTCAAGTGTAGTCAGAATCTCCGGGAGTATGGGTACTTTATCTGCAAGGACGGCAGCAAGCTCCCGTGCGTGCCTCTGACGGGCCATAGATGGATAAATGTTCTGTAAATAGATTGAGTACACGACAGACAGAGTGGAGCCGCATGGCTTTGTAGCGGAAAATGCGCTCGTTGCATACCAGTATATCCAAGAAACAGCTGGGAAGGGGTTTTGTTGGCTTTGGCAAAATTTTTGTTGTCAAAGTTTTGCCCTTTTTAGCTGTGCGACTTGAAGGGTATTTTTCCACAAAATTTTATAGCGCGCAAGTGGTTTAGTGGTAAAATCCAACGTTGCCATCGTTGGGCCCCTGGTTCGATTCCGGGCTTGCGCATTCTTTTTGCTGTTATTTCGCGCCTCCTTCCTTTTTGGACGGATTTTTCCCTTTTTGGTCACATGGTTGTGAACACGGATTGGTATGTGATCGTGTCACGATTCAGCACGATTGAGTTACGATTGATTGAGAGATTGACGGCAAGGGGGACGCAGGTCAAAAAAAAGGAGGGGGTGGGCAACAGCTGCTCCAAAAATAGTGACATCGACGTGATTCGAACACGCGCATCTTACGATAACAGAAAACCCGTCCTGGTGGATAGGAAGCTTTCGCTTGAGTCTGCCGCCTTAGACCGCTCGGCCACAATGCCTCTGATGATGGACTGGTGTATTTTCGTCAGGGTGCATCGCCTAATCGGGCGAGAAACGGTCGTATCAGACGACATGATTAAATGAGGTGGTGTCGGACATACAGGTACTCGAGACGCGACGTATGTGGTAAGCGAACATATGTCAGGGGTCTCCTGGCATGACCCGAAAAGCTGAACACGGCTGGGAATTGTCCCTAACAGTACGGGGCATTAGCCCACGGCTGCAACGCTTCAGGTCAGCATCCAGCTGTTGTCGTGGAGGTTTCTTCTTCACATCTCGGCTGGGAGGATGTCGTGGAAAAAGTGGAACGGTTACGACTCTCGGAGACATTGGAGTGTTTTATGGTGAGGATCAACCGCTTAGCTGATGCCCGAAGCTAAACCGAGGCCTATATATGTCACCGGTAGAATGTTCTCTGAAACACGTCAGTGGGTAGTCACCTGCATTAGCTAAACCAAAGAATAGTCAACTCTCACAATAGGCAAGCACCATGCAACTCCTTAAACAGGTCGAAATCCCGGGAAGATGACGAAGGTCGACAACAAACCTGGTCCAGACACCGCTAACCACGTCTTGCCAAGCCTGTAAATGTCACATGTCTCGCGACTGGAACCTTACAGAGAACAGAAAGTGAACCTCAAACGTACATCAGCCACCTCCAATTCCGACAAATTGCATGATCTCCGTTGGCCAGACCCCACATTTGGCGACCACAACCAGTTTTGTAAGCCGTGTGTCGTAAGTCAATACTTTTACGTAAAAAATTGGCGTATAATCGTTCGCTCGGCTCTAGCATAGTGTATGAACAATCTTTGCGTCAGCCATGACACGTTTGCTGCCAATGTCGTGACCCGAGAGAAAGTTTTACCGGGGTAATGCGTCTTCAACGCCTCTGGTACCAAGAATGTGGGTTAATGTGGTTACCACATGAGCGCGTTTTCTTTCTAGAATCTATCGGAATGTGGCTTAATCGGTTTCATGTCGTGACTAATGAGATGCGATAACAATTTAAGGTTTTGTCTGATCCATTCGCGATCGTAAATGGTGTCACAAACGGTCGAATTAGTGTTAGCAACGATGGAAACAAAAACTGGAATACTGAAAACCCGCATTACAACAAGTACACCAACTTGCATATACTATTGCCCTCTGGGGGTTACTTTTCGAGATTTGTGTCGGGCGTCACTTGCATTTGCATATTTATTTTTTTGAGATATGGCTGCAAAATATCCCCTGCCCAAAGAATTGCCTCGTTTCAAAAAGCTATAAATACGCCTTATCCACACATTTAAACACCACCCAACACCACCCTACAACCCAACTATGAAGTTCTCTTCTGCTACGCTCGTTTCTGTTTTGGCCGCCACTGCCGCCACCCAGGTCATTGAGACCCCCAAGGTCGTCAAGGTCGCCGTCCCCGAGGTTGCTGCCCCCGTTGCTGCCCCTCAGGTTGTTGCCCCCAAGGTTGATGTCGACGCTGTCATTGCCAGTCTTGAGAGCTTGCAGCGCGCCCTTAACCTCAACCTGGAGCTCCAGGTTAGAGCTCTTGTTGGTGAGTTCATTGGCAAGCGTGACGCCATCAACCTCAACGAGTTGATCGACAAGCTTGTGAAGTTCTTGCCCAACTTGTTCAGCAACCTCTGGAACTCTGCTATCTTCCACAACCTCATTACTACTTTGTGGAACCTGGACTGGTTGAAGCGCGCCTTGAACAACGCCATCAACTGGGTGATCAACTTGATCAACAGCTCGCTCAACGGCCCCGCTAAGCGTTCCGTTCTCGACCCCTTCATCAAGCGCCAGTTGGCTGGCCACATGAAGCGCGCCGAGGAGCTCGCTGACCGCTTGCAGAACGACCCTTCTTTGACTGCCAGAGAATTCGCTCTTTCCTTTAGCGGGATCATCACCGCCATCTTGAACTCGGGGATCTTCAAGACTGTCTTGAACGCTGGTGTTTCTTGGCTCAAGACCAACCCTCAGATTTTCCTGACTATCATCAACGCTCTTCTTTAAATCTCTTTGAATTCATAGAACAATAGAGACTGAAGTGTCTTCTTAATACAAGCTAACTTATGTTCATCGAGTGTAGAATCTTAGCAGGTACTTAATCGCGTACGTTATTATTTTTGAGCACAAGAAAAGACACAAACCACAGACTCTCATAATGTAGATTTTGAGGATGGCGCAATGGGGTCACTTGTTCCGTCTCGCGCGTGGCAATTGGAAGCACAGTGTATGTAGTGGTGGAATTTGAGTTACACGAAGAACAACTGAGTCTCTTTTCTACCGTGTCTTGTCCATAGGGCTTTTTGTTCTGAATGACACTCCGAATTTTCAGGATGGTCTCAATCAGCCACTGTATATTACTCTTTTTATAATTTTGGATATGTAGACTATTGCCTAAATACCCTTTTAAATTATTGTTATTACCGGGATACTTGGGGCTTGGTAGGGCTTAAATCCTTTGTCGGTTATCTTTCTTAATTGCGGGTACTCTGACCTGTGAAGTTCGCTGTCCGACATTACTCACAAAATCGAAACCAATGTGGCTTGAAATGTAAAACAAAGAGCGGTGAGAAAATGTTTTCAGCCCTCGCATATCCTCAAGCTATGTTTGCTCGATTACCTCTCTTTGGTGACTTTGATAAATGGTACGTTAATTAAAAATGGTACCACTCTCGTCCGTTCTCAACCGCAAAACCCGGATGTGACTTATCATATCAAAATGGATGTCAAAAAATTGTTCACGTTGAGAGCCTCCGACCCGAAGTTTCCTCTGACATGTCGTTAGTGGCGGACTATGGTAAAGGCTATGCAATACTGCTTTTTTTAGTCCCAAAAAACAACAACTGGCATTAGTTTTATGAGTCCACAAAGATGCAAGAATAACGGGAGCGCGGTTTCGACTGTCCACAAGTTGACAATAGTAAACGAAATACAGGATGACAATATTGGTACTCAAAAGTTGGTACGTGGAGCTGGCCAGGTTTTCATATTTACACCTGACGCGATGCTATGAAATTTTGAAATGATTTCATTGTTGATCGTGTGGGCTTAAGGTGAAGTAACCGGTTGTATGTGATCCACCATACATTTAGCACAGTCGCTTGGTGTGCGTTTTGCATAACTCCTATAACCAAAGGGCAGCTGTCGTTTCAGTTATTGTATTTTTGCTAATCTTCGTGACAGTTTCCGTGTGTATTTGGCGCCTTGCCTGTCCAGTTGGAGAAATTCCAGGCTATATTTGATGAAGTGTCTTTTTGAGGAGGAGGAAAGGGTTCACCGGAGCGCTAGACGGCAAGACGGGTGTGGTGAAGATGGACTTAAAGTATAACTTGAAACACAGTAAATTCATCCAACTTCAAGACTCCTTGATAGTATCTAAAGCAGTTTGAAACCAATTTTGGTAGAATTTTTGACAGCACTGTGGTCCATTTGAAACTGGTGCTTGGCATGAAGACTTCGTGGCCAAGTTTGGTTAAGGCGTGCGACTGTTAATCGCAAGATCGTGAGTTCAATCCTCACCGAGGTCGACACATCTGTTTTTTGCCTCTAGCCACGAGAATTTGCGTTTAGTTGAGTCTATAGCTTTCCCTCTCAACAATATTTATAGCGTTTTGCAGTTTTTCTGTACATTGATGAAAATCTTCGCGCCACTCGGATCAGATAGATTTTCCGAAGGGCACATTTCCGAAGCGCATATTTCCGGATAAATCCCGCTTTCGGAGCTATTTTCCAGGCATTTGAAGTTAAAATACGTAAATGGCAAGCAGATATAAAACTATGAAAAGTCCATTATACAACAACAATTACCAAAAGGGTTAAATTAAAAAGGGGACAACACGAACTAACGCGCGCATTTGCGGTTAGAATCTTTTCTCAGCATTTGCGGTTAGAATCTTTTCTCAGCATTTGCGGTTAGAATCTTTTCTCAGCATTTGCGGTTAGAATCTTTTCTCAGCATTTGCGGTTAGAATCTTTTCTCAGCATTTTCTCAGCATTTGCGGTTAGAATCTTTTCTCAGCATTTGCGGTTAGAATCTTTTCTCAGCATTTGCGGTTAGAATCTTTTCTCAGCATTTGCGGTTAGAATCTTTTCTCAGCATTTGCG
>JAKTTW010000096.1:0-42607 GCA_030560525.1 Diutina catenulata
GCTGGCCTCCAAACAATCACGCAATGCCCACTTACAGCGTGGACACCAGATCCGGGTTATCTGAGGTGCATTGGTGGCACCCGCGCTTGCTACCAGGGACGGCTCGACCTGGTTCGGATTGAGTGAGGTATAGAGAAGAAAAAACTGGTGGGAGGGGGAACTTGTGTTTATATGCTATTCGGAAACACTTGTGCAGGCTGGCAGAGTTTGTGGTTGAGGAAAGGGAAAGAACACGACTGGGCGGGGTGGTCGCGTTAGAGAACAGATGAGTATTGGATGAGTATTGGGAACCCCGTAGTGGCTCTTGATGGCCTCGGTGCACGTATCGTAGAGGTAGGTCGCACGCCGTCCCAAAGAGGCAAAGTGCACCAATGTCGCACGAGGACAAAGACCAAATTTGCACCCGACCTGTACGAGCTGTGTAGCGTGCATAAGTGAAAGAGGGCAAGTGGTGGTCACACAGTTGCAATGTAACATCGATCCCTCCAACACGTGAGGCGAAGTTGGCTCTCATGCCCTTACTGCACTGAATAGTAGCGAGGTAGACTACAGTGACTATTACATAGGGCTCGTCATACTCAAGACACCATAAGCGTACAAATACCAACACAGATCATCAACAAACCGTCGCACACCATCACACACCGTCGCACACCGTAACCAACCATTGTCTATTATACTTATATACCATGCAACGGCGCCTACTCGGCAAGCTCGATGGGCACCTGCGACTCCTGTCGCTCCTTCAACGTAATCGGAATCGAGTCCTGGCGCACCGCTATTCGCCGGAAACTGCCCTGGGTCCCCTGGGACCAGTCCAGCGGCCCCAGCAGGATGTCCATCAGGTACGGCTGCGACTCGTCCAGCTCGCTAGCAGCAAACCACGGGTGCGCTAGCACGTCGGCCACGCTGTAGCGATGCTCAGCATCCACCACAAGCATCTTGTCGATGCAGTCGAGCGCCATGTCGTCGATATCGTCCCAGTAGGGCGAAAAGAACGCGTACTTGCCCTCGACAATCTGCTCCTTCATCGACGGAGGCGCCAACTCCTCCAGGAACGGGGGAAACCCACAGAGACACACGTAGAGCAACACCCCAGCCAGCCACACGTCCACCTTCAGGGTGTAATTGCGGTTTTTGGTGAGCACCTCGGGCGCCACGTACGCTGGCGTGCCACAAAGCGTGTGGGTGAACTGGAGCTCGCCCGTGAACTTGGCCAAGCCAAAGTCCGCGATCTTGACCTTCAAATCGAACTCCCCAGGACCCCACGGCCCGGTGGGGGTCTGGTCCGGGTGGGTTATCGGCGTGACATCAAGCAATATGTTCTCGGGCTTGATGTCGCGGTGGATGATGTGGTTGTTGTGGAGGTAGGCCAACCCGTTGAGGAGCTGGCGGAACACCTCGCGGGTCTCGTCCTGGGCCAACTTGCCCTTGGAGATGATCCGCTGGAACAACTCGCCTCCGTTCATCTTCTCGAGCACGAGGTAGGTGGTGGTCTGGTTCTCGGCAATGGGCTCGGTGTACTTGCCAATGAACTTGACGATGTTGGTGTGGCTCACCGACAACAAAAGTTCCATTTCCTGGGTGAGCTTGGCGTCCTCTGCCTCGGCCGCCTGCGGCGTGGCCAGCTTGCGCGGGTGGAAGATCTTGACCGCCACCACCTCGCCCAGAGCCCGGCTCCGGGCCTCCTTGACGACCGCGTAGTGGCCCGCCCCCAACTGGGCCCCAAGGATGTAGTCGTCGAAGAACAGCGAGCGCCCGCCCTCAATGTCTCGCACATAGCGGAAGATGAACGTGTGGGACTTGGCAAAGTCGAGTTTGTCACCCGATTTGAGCACCGCCTTCCCCTGGTTGCCTAGACGCTCCCCGTTGACATAGAGCCCGTTGGAGCTGGTGTCGCGCACCGTGATGATCTCGTGGCCGTCACGGAACGAGAGCGAGAACTGGGCGTGCCGACTCAGGATGTCGTTGCCCGTGAGCTTGATGTCACAGCTCAGCGACCGGCCCACCACGATCCCCTCGGGATTGCGGGGGATGGAGACGATGGTGCCCGATTTGACGTTGATGAGCCGGGCTACCAACAGGTACTTGGCGTTTTTGCGCCACCCGCTCAAGTCCTGGTGCACTTTTCTCCGGAGCGACATCGGGGACCTGTTTAGGACGCGTTGTTTTGATGTTGATTTTGACGCGGTGCGGTTAGGGGCATTGGCGAGAATATACGACGGGATGAGGTGGCGGCGAGCGCTGACGGGACGCGGGGGACGCGGCGGTCGCTGCTGGTTCGGTGTGGATAATTTGGTTTTGGTTGGGGGTCGTTTGGGGCGTTTCGTGGGGTGATTTTCGGGAAGTGGGAGTGGGTAGTCAACTGCGACCAAAATGACCCGATTGGTCGCAAAGTTTATTTATAGATGTTACAGTGCTGGGATGCAACGGTGGGGGCCAGGTAGTGGATATGCCAGGTAGAATAGCTGTAGTGAGACCATAGCGTATTGCTTCAAACGTTTCCAGTCAATTGTTGGACCAGGTTAGTGTATACACTGGTACTTTGTTCTAGTGTTCACTGCTCTTGATACTATATCCTCTACTATTTTCATCATGTCGCCTATTTAATGCCTTTATTCTTTGATTTTTCTTTTCGCCCTATTAGGCGTATTACCCTCTAGTCTACCCGACACTACGAACCACCCTCAACTTACCTCTTCTTCGCTAAACTAAATCGAGTCATGCTGTTACCCCATTTTGTATTAACCTCTACATAAGCCGGGGCAAGAGCCCCATGATCTGGTGGCTCGTCAATGCTTCGAGCCCGTCGTCAAACTGCAGCCGGAGATCGCTCAACGGGCGTCCCAGAATATACTCACGGGCTCCAGCCTCGCCCAACCCAAGCACCGCCAACGACGTGCGCATCCGACGATACGCCTTGTTGTCCTTGTTGCTCACGGAGCCCTCAGTGAGGTAGAGAACCAGCCCGAGCCGGCCAAACACATACTCAATATCAGTGTTCAACTGCTCGATCCCGGCGTCGGTAAACCCGTTGTTGTTGACCACGTAGTCCGTAAACACAGAGGCCACCACCAGCAACACCTGGTCGCTGAACAAGAGCCGCAGGCCCTCGGGCAAGCACTGGTGCACCCACTCGATGTATGCTATCATGGCTGTGGCGAACGGGGCCAACTCGGTGTGCGGACCCTCCTCGGGCTGGCCAATGTCCCACCGGGTCTGGTTGATGTAGGTCTTCAACCGCTCCTTGACCTCCTTGGTGAAGAAGTCGCGGTACACGTTGAACGCCCGGGTCGCGAGCTGCTCGAACTTGGCGATTTGCGGGTCGAAAATCGTCGTGTCCTCGGTGGTGTCGTCGATGTGAGTGCTGTAGTAGTCCCACAACTGGATGAACACCAAGTCATCGGTGGCCGAGACCAACAGCTGGCGGATGAACGCCGCCAGACAGTATGCGCCCGTGGCCATTTCCAACGCCTTGAGCCCGTTCTCGAGCGAGTTGGCCTCGAGATCGCGCTTGTCGCTGGCCAGCACCTGGGGGGCCACCCCAGCACCACCACGGCCGCGCTGGGTCGCGCTCTTGGCGACTTGGGCCAGCGCAGCAGCCACCTGGAGCAACCGGTCGCGCGTAGCTCCCCCCGGAAGGAACCCAAGCACCCCCTGGCTCCACAACTTCGAAAACTTCTGGAGCTGGGCACTCACCGCGTCGTGGTACTCGTCCAAGAGTGCCATCTCCACGTTGGCGACAAACTTGAGCTGGTACTTGACTGCCAGCAACAGGTAGAAGTGCAGGGTGAGCGTCTTCAAGAGCCGCACCATGTGGTGGGCACTGTAGGTGGGCTTCAACTGGGGCTCCTTCACCTGGTGCTGGTACTCAAAGTCGATGCTCCAGGCATCCAGAAGCGCCAAGATGTCGCTGGAGAACCGGTCGTGTGCCAACTGGTGCTCGAACCGCAACCAATTTTGCACGGTCTCGTCGTCTTCGCCCCATAAAATGTCACCCACGACCCCCAGCCACCGGCGCGGAGCCTCAGAGTCCACCCGGGCGTACGGGTTGTAGCTGTAGTGGGCGCGCAACCGCTGGTCAAACGCCAGCAACTCGAAAATGAGGTGGGAAAGCAACCGTCCTGTCTTTTCCTGGCGCTCGGGAGGGCCCTGGGCCAAGAGACGGTTGATTTTGGTGACGGCAGCCGCCATTTTGAGCCGGACGTCCGTCAAAAGCGACGAGATCACCTCGCAGGCAAAGAACCGGTCGGTGAACGTGTCGGCAAACACGTGGTTGACCGACTCCAAGTGGGACAGGAGCCACTGGTCCACCCACTCGAGGGCCCACTCGGGCTTGGTGAGCTGGTCCGTGGCCTTCCCCTGGCTGAAGTGGTAGTGGAACTGGGCCACCACGGGCGCTACAAGCACGTCCACCAGCCACCACGTCTTGGGGTACTCCGGTGCCCCCTGGATCAACTGGATGCTGTTGAGCTTGCCCATGAGCTCCTTGATCTTCTTGAAACGGTCGGGAGCAATCTCGCACGGCCACTCCGAGGGCACAAGACCCGCCAACTGCTTCTGGAGCTCGGTTTTGGCGGCGTCAATGGCTGCTTCCACCAGCTTTTCCAAGAGCGGAAGACCCTCCTTCACCGGTGCGTGCTCAGCACCGTCGCGCACCTCCGCGAGTGCGCGAGTGAGGGAGTCGGCATTGGCCACCACGTCGTCCAACTGGGCCTCAATTGCCGACAACTGCTTCAAGTAGTCGCGGGCAGCCTCCACCCGCTGTCGCTGGATCACGATCTGCTTCAACCCGAGCAAGATCTCGATGGTCCCGTACTGGTCGTGGAGCCGCTGGAGATGCTCAAGTGCAATCTCGGGCTTCATGTGCGGCACCGCGCGCACCTCGGCCATCACCTCCTCCACCGCGGCGGTGTACTTGGTGCTCCGTTGCGACGCCATCAGCACCACCGACCCGCGGTGGGAGTCGGTGCCCTGGGCAGACTTCTGCTCGGCCACGAGCTCAATGTCGCCGGCACGATCGTTGAGCTCGCCTAGGCGGGCATCAATGTCCCCGAGATCGTCTACGGTGACAAAGTGCTGGTTTAAATACGCCATGTGCGGTGTCGTGTGTTGTGCGCTGTTTCGCACCGCAACAAAGTGGGGTGCGCGTGGCAGCGGTGCTGTGTGAGTGCGGGAGCACAGGAAATTGGTGTGTCGTTAGACAATAGACTCAGTGCGAGCAAGAGGCTGAGGCTATTGTCATTGCGATTGGGCAGTTGTGGCGTGGTATGCGTTCCTTGTGTGGGCTTATTGTAGGTATGGGATGTGGTAAGGGAACTCTGAATCATCTCTTGGCATTGTTTCTCAGAAGTAGGTCAGGTCATGGCGACCACACTTCTGACGAGGCTGGCGAGGCATTGGTGGCGCAGTCTGACTGAACGAACAAGACAATCGTCCTTCTTGCACACGCACAGGTTACTCGCGGTCCACGTAGCACCCAGAAGCGTCGGGAGAGCTGGAATTGTAGGGGTGAGGACACATTGTGTAGGTAAGGGGCTGGAAGCCAAGAAAACCCAGGCTCCTGCTGGCGAATGTGTCCGTGACACTGACAGGCCGCAGTCGCTTTTGCTGCTTGGGATTCACGCAACAAGCCATAAGCATGGGTACAATGTATCTGGTGAAGTACAGGAGTTACAGGAGTCACAGACTACCACAAGTTGACCGTTGGCTGCAAACGCGAGACTTCCATGGCAGGCTTCCAGCGCTCCTGACGGTGGACCCCTGATGCAGACGTATGCAACCGTTTCAGTGCCCGGATACGAGGCTATAAAGACAAAGCACCCCCTCGAGGGCTGTATGACGAAAAAGAGCGAAGTTCAGCCGTGTAAGCAACCATCCAAGCAGCCGGGTGAGACGCCACCGTCCCCAGAGAGCCACGACTCGCCCCCTCCAGTGTATGAGAACGGAGCCAACCCGACCCCAAAGAATACCAACCCACCCCCAAAACATGAAAACAACCAATCTCCCAAACATGAAACCAACCCATCCCCAAAACATGACACCAACCCACCCCCGATAGTCGACTACGACTACCAGGCTGACATCAAGGGCGAGCCTCCCGCATACACCGACCACGAGCCCACCGACGATGACGTCACTCCCGCCTACAGGTCCATCTTCTCCCCAAGCGGCCTCCACGTTCGCCGCCACGAGAGCTCCATTAACGAGTGGCTCGGACACAACTGTCTCAACCAGTACCTGGTCTCCGACCCGTCGGGAAACCTTCTAGGCTACATCCGGGAGCAGGACGCGGGCACGCTCAAAGCGCTGTTCCAGCGCCAGTTGTGTCCTGCAAGCCGGGCCTACGTGATCGAGTTCTTTGACCTCCACGGTGTCCCCGTGCTCATGGTGTCCCGGGCTTTTAGTTTGTTCCACTCCCAGGTGAGCGTGTTTCTCGTGGTGGGCGACGAAAAAGGCCAGCCCCAGTACAAACGGGTGGGGTTCTCGCGAACGAAGTACCACATGTTCAAGCGCAAGTACGTGTTGAGCACGGGCACCCCGTACCGCCCCGTGGAGTTTGGGTTTGTCAGCGCCAAGCCGCTTGGGTTTACGTTTTTCATCAACAACGAGGACGGGGAAGAGGTGGCCCAGATCCGGCGGCGGTGGTTGGGGCTCAAAAAGGAGACGTTTTCCTACGCTAACGAGTACGATGTCGACTTCCAGCGGCTTCCGATGGTGCAGCGGGCGATCGTGGCCGGGTGTATGGTGCTGATCGACTTTGACTGTTTTACAGAAGACAGTGAATAGGCGGAAGACTGAATAGACACGGACAACTGACAATTGATTCGGTGTTCAGACGCAATAATGGCACAAGTCACAGCCAATGGCAATTGTGTATCGTGCCCAGCCACCTATAATCTATAATTGACCCAGCCACCTATAATATCTAATTACACGCGTCCACTACCATAATCGAGTCGCGACGGTAACCACTCGATCATACCACCACCTATCTAACAATACACACACCATAACACACACCACATACAACACACACACACAATACACAATATACACACACCAACAGGGTACCATCCACCACTACAATAACACTACAATACCATTGCCTTCCCAACAACCCACCTCCATCCCTACATCCCCCCCCTCCCTCTCTTCCCATGGTAGCGCCCGCGCGTTGAAAAATTCCACCACCCGTGGCGACCACACCCATCCAATGCAAGCTCCCGTGGTGTATTTGAACGCCAACACCGAGCGGCAGAGCGGCCGGCAGGCGCAGGTGGCCAACATCACCGCCGCCAAGGCGGTGGCTGACATCATCCGCACCTGTTTGGGCCCCAAGGCCATGCTCAAGATGCTTTTGGACCCCATGGGCGGGATCGTGCTCACCAACGACGGCCACGCCATTCTCCGCGAGATCGACGTGCTGCACCCGGCAGCCAAGCTGATGATTGAGCTCCTGCGCACCCAGGACGAGGAGGTGGGCGACGGCACCACCACCGTGATCATCTTGGCCGGCGAAATCCTCGCCCAGACGTTTCCCTACATCGAAAAGAACATCCACCCGGTGATCATCATCCAGGCCCTCAAGCAGGCGATGCTGGACGCGCTCGACATCATCCACGAGGTGCTGATCCCCGTGGACTTGGACAACGACGACGCGATGGTCCAGTTGATCCGGGCGCTGATTGGCACCAAGTACATCAACCAGTGGGCAGACACCATGTGCCGGTTGGCGCTCAAGGCAGTGCGCACGGTGGTGACCACCCAGGGCGCGCACAAGGAGGTCGACGTCAAGCGGTACGTGCGGATCGAGAAGATCCCCGGTGGCGAGGTGACGGACTCGGTGGTGTTAGACGGGGTGATGCTCAACAAGGACGTGACCCACCCCAAGATGCGCCGCCACATCGACAACCCGCGCATTGTGTTGTTGGACTGCCCGCTCGAGTACAAGAAGGGCGAGTCGCAGACCAACATCGAGATCACCAAGGAGGAGGACTGGAACCGGATCTTGCAGATCGAGGAGGAGCAGGTCAAGCTCATGTGCGAGCAGTTGCTCGAGCACAAGCCCGACCTCGTGATCACCGAGAAGGGGGTGCTGGATTTGGCGCAGCACTACCTCTTGAAGGGTGGCGTCACCGCTTTGCGCCGGGTCAAGAAGCTGGACAACAACCGCATTGCCCGGGCCACCGGCGCCACCATCGTCAACCGGATCGAGGACCTCAAGGAGCTGGACATCGGCACCAAGTGCCACGAGTTCAAGGTGGAGTTGATTGGCGACGAGTACTTCACGTACCTTGTCAAGTGTGACGACCCCAAGGCGTGCTCGGTGGTGCTCCGTGGCGGTTCCAAGGACATTTTGAACGAGATCGAGCGCAATTTGCACGACGCCATGGCCGTGTGCCGCAACGTGATGTTCGAGCCGTCGTTGGCGCCCGGTGGCGGTGCCACCGAGATGGCGGTGTCGGTGCGGTTGGCCGAGAAGGCCAAGCTGATCGAAGGGGTGGCCCAGTGGCCGTACCAGGCGGTGGCGGATGCGTTTGAGGTGATTCCCCGCACCCTCATCCAGAACTGCGGCGGCAACCCGATCCGGGTGTTGTCGCAGCTCCGAGCCAAGCACGCGCACGGCGAGCACACCTGGGGTATCGATGGCGACCACGGCAAGGTGGTGGACATGCGCGAGTACGGGATCTGGGAGCCCGAGGTGATCAAGCAGCAGTCGATCAAGACGGCGATCGACCTGGCGTCGTTGTTATTGCGGGTGGACGACATTGTGTCCGGGGTGAGAAAGGCTTAGTTAATACATAATGGTAAGGAGGTTTGTAGGGGTGTTGGGTGGATGATGGTGTGTGGGTGAGGAAGATGGAGGTTGTAGGGTGAGGGAGATGTGGTAATTGTGGGGTGAGGAAGATGGTGGATGTAAGGTGAGAGAGATGGTGATGGTAGGGTGTGGTTATTGTTTGGTGTGCCATAGATGATGGATTCATGGGATGCTGTGTATCCACATGGATTCGTGAATGGGTGTTTTTGGCACATCAACGGTTGACGTACCTCGGGCTTATTATTTTATGTTATATGTCGCTTTTCAAGGGACATATTGACAGCATAACGGTGTGGAGGTTATTACGGACATCAAACGTACAGACGCGGGATACCTGGGTGGTTACAGGGCCCTAGGGGTGGGTATCTTCTCCTGGTCTCCACCAACTATTTTCCCCACCAAGCTCTAAGACCGCGTAAATATTTCACCACCCACTTGTATCCTACCCACCTCACCCGACATGGCGCCATATGTACCCCGTTCCTTACACCACATACCCTGTGCCAAAAATATCAGAAAATAGAACGTTTGGGCGATCGTCCGATCTCCCCACGTCGCTTACATTTCGCGTACCTGTGATACGCCAACCGGTGTCACAAAGCGATGAGCGATAGAAGTAAGGGGAAATAACTAATGGTCAGAACCATCAGGAGAGAAGGAGAAGTAATAATCGGATCAAATTGGTGGACTGGTACTAAGCCACCTAAACTCAACCTACACCCGTCGCGCCTCCTGTCGTCCGTTGACACATTCACTGGCATATTACTAAGCACACCACCACATCACACCACTCCCCCACATAACACCCCACAACGCACAGCACGTACACAAACTACTCAAACCACCCACATCACCACACAGCACAACCACACACCACCCTACCCCACACACCACTTCACTATTATCTGTATTCGCCTATGTACATCAGTTAAAGTCCTTGGCTTGCAAGTTTCTCGTCATCGCCGGCAACGCCACCCGCAACCCGTCCAACTCCTTGGTCATTTTGATCTGGCACCCCAACCGCGACGTCTCCGTCAACCCAAACGCCAAGTCCAACATGTCGTTCTCGTCATCGTCGGGCTCGGGGATCTCGTCGTAGAACTCGGGGTCGACGATGACATGGCACGTCAGACACGCACACAGCCCTCCACACGCACCCTCCATGTCGAGCCCGTGCGCCTGGGCAATGTCCAACACGTTGTCGCCCTCAGCCACCTCGTATGTGAACTGGTCGCCCTCCTTGGTGATGAAGGTGATGTGCAATTCCTCGCCCGGGTTGGGTTTGTGCAAATGGCCGTGGAACCGCTGGGCAAGTGGGCGCGCGGCCAACGGAGCCACCAACCGCGGGGGCATCCGGACCGCTGCGCGTGCCGCGCTCTTCCCCACTAGTCTTGCTAACATCCGTTGATAAGGTAGCTGACTGGAGCCTATGGTACTTTTTTCACTCGGTCCGCGCCGGTGACACCCATGCAGGCACGGCAGAAGCCAGGTGGGGGAAGTGGGACGGGTAGAGGGATGTAGAGGGTGTGGAGGGACTGTGAGGGGGGTTTAGTGTAGTTTGTTCTTGTTTGTGTGTTTGCGTTGGTTAGTGGGTGGTGAGAATTTGTCACGTAGGTGTGATGGGCTTTGACTCTGGTAGCTACTGTGGACATCTACAAGAAGAGTCTACAAGAAGTGGAGTAGGGGCCAGTCCAGTGGATGGTGCTTCATTGGTGCTTTGCTCGGGGCCTATCCGCGCAACTTTGTGTACCTTTGTGTAGTACCTTCGCTTCCTGGCCAATCTCGGACCCGGACTATCTCCGCGGTACCTCCGAGCACCACGGGTGAGTCGTTGACGAACGCTAAAGCGAGCGACAAAGGAACGACAAAGCAAGACAAAGCAGTGAAAAATAGTAGAGTCACTGTCGCAGGATATTCATACTCAAAACTCTCAGCACTTCTCTTTACCTATCTCTCACTCACCACGGCTGCAAATGGCTGCAAAATCGTGATGACAAAACAATAGTTGCACGTATCGCTTCAATATTTGTTACTTCGTCTATTACTTTGTCTATTGCTTGTCTTCCTCTCTTCCTTTCCCTCTTCCTTCCCCTCTTCCTTCTCCTCACCCGTCTCCTCGCCCTTTTCCTCTCACCTACTGGCCAAGATACTGGGGACAGTGGCAGAAATTCTCCGCCCACAACTTCGACACGTTTACAGGCACCTTCAAGTGGATAAACTCCCCGTTCAGAAGACCAAAACTCATCCGGAGGTAGTACATCCGCCCCAAAAAGCACAGCTGGAACGACGGCACCAACGTGAACCGGTCGCACGCCCGCTCAAGCGACGGGTCGTACCCCTTGAGCTGCATGGTGTCCATGTCGAGCGCAAAATCAAACGTCTTTTGGTAAGTCCCGTTCGACTGCTGCACCCACTCCTGCTTGTTGAGCATTCTATAAGTGATTTTGGCCCCCTTGGGGTCCCGCACATCTGGCACAGAGAGGTTATTGGTCTTCAGCGAGAGCAAACACACCCCTTTCAAGTCGTCTACCAACTGTTTCTCAATCTTGAAGTTCTGGGGTCCCAACTTTTGGAAAAGATCGTAGATCTCTGTCAGGAGCGCCCGGGTCTCGTCAATCATCACCTGGAGCTCGTCGAGGCCCAGATAGGACGCCGCCCGCGGGTCCGTCTGGTTCTTCACCTGGTTGTTGACAAAGTCATTGTGAAACTCCAAGGGCACGGGGTACTTGGGGTCCAGCCGGAACGTGTGCACGACAAAGTCGACGTGGAACAGGTCCAACAGCGGGGTCTTGATTTTGCCTCCCTGGGGCTCAAACGGCGGCAGCCACGTCAACGTCACCGGTAACTGGACCTGCCAACGCCGGCCACGCAACAGCGGCACCTCTCGTTCGGGCCGAGCCCGAAATTTGGGCGGGTGGATGTAATCGAGCAAGTGGGTGTGTCGCGGCAGCAGCACCGAGATAGTGCCCATCAGCTTCGTCAGCCCCAACCACTTGCGCACCAATGGGCGGGTCACTGAGTACACGGGCTCGTTTTCACCCAACCCAGCGTCAAACTTCTGGTCCCGGCGGGTCAGCAGGTACAGCTGGCGCACTTTGCGGCTCTCGATGCTGTCAAAGTTGCCCGTGACAATCATGTTGAGCGACTGCTTGGCCTCGTCGATCGCCTCCTTGGCCCGGGCGTGCAAGTTGGCATAAAGACTTTTGTTGAACACGGCAGTAGCCTCGTCCGCCCGGGGGTCGTACGCATCCACCCGCTGAATAACCCGGATCTGCTCCACGTCTTCCTGAAGAATTATGTACTCGTCACCGCGGGAGTTGACAATGGCGGGCTGGGAGAACAGCTTGAGCCACTTCTCGTCCACCCGGTACGCATTGCGACGCCCAATGAACCGAGCCATCACCCCGTAGGTGATCTCGCTATCGCCAAAGCAGAAGTCGCGGATGTACTGCCCTTTCCCTACGGGGGTGGTGCCGTGCATCAGCGGGGGTACACATGTGTGGCCCGGTAACAGGTGGGGACAGCTCAGATCAAGCAAGAACTCGGGAATTTTGAACGTGAAGAAGCGTTTGTAGACCCGTCCAGGGATAATAGAGAACGTTTCCGCAAACGAGACGTACGTCCCGTCCACAGGGTCGATGATCTGGTCGCAGGTGTACGGATTAACCCACTCGGTGGCCAAGCGGTTGATGGTCCCGGGACTCGAACTGGCACTGAAATCGAACATCTGGAGGAAGTTGCGCTGGAAGTCCTTGCACTTGAACAGGCCCTCAAAAAGAAGGTAGAACATGTCAAACGGAATCTCTACGGGGCCCACGTTCTCGATAAGCACATACCCGTGGATGTAGTCGCGCTTGTTGTACTCGATCTCCCCGGGGTCCAACGGCACCGCGGGCTGGCCCACCTCGCCCACGTTGCGGGTGAAGTGGATCAGGATCTTGGTGTTACGTGCAGTGGCATTGTCTGTTTTCAGCAAATTCTTTAATTCGTGGATATTGTCCATGATGGTGTTCTGCCACTGGGTGGTGGTCTCATCGGCCACAATCCAGTTCTGGCTCACCCTCCGGGACATCGACAGAGGCACTGACAGCTCCAGCGGTCGGTGACTCGCCTCGCTGTCGCGTCGCAGCATTACGCTTTCCGGGCCGCTATCGGGGGCCAGAGCCTCCGAGTTCTGACGCAGGTACACTGGGGGTGCCAATGGGGGCGCGATCTCAGCCTCATCGGCGTTTACCAGCCGGTAGAGACTATTGTACATGTGGTAACTGGGCAAAATCAGACACACGTCCTCCAGACGGAGCGACGTGACACCGGGAAACCCATGGAGCTCCACCCGACGTGGGGTGTGGTCCAATACCTCTTCAGGGGTCCCTGTGGTTAAATCAGCCTCATCGGGAATCTGCTTTTCCTGCGGAAAAGTGTTGTAACTTGTCATCAACCGATGTACGGCTGAGCAGCTTATCGGCTTTTAAAGTGATTTTTCGCAACCAGACGATTTTGCGCGTGGGGTGACTCATGGGGTTGCTTACAAATGGGTCTACCATGTGCTTGCGACCAGCATACGCATTTCGGGGACTTATCGGAATGCGAGGCGGCGCGCCCAATATCATGGAGAGAGTCAAGTTCTATTGGCTGACGCGGGAGTTGAGTAATTAAGAATGTTTTCGAGTGTTTCACCTAGGCCGCTTCCGGCGACCACCGGCGCACACTGCATGCATTACGCACTCCACAGTTCGTGGGGATTGTGGTAAAACGAGCGGCAGTTGTGGATTGCTGTGGTTGAGTGGTCTATTTCGGGGTCTTTACATTTACCTTCCTCTGTTCCCCTCCCTTGGCATGTAATTTGTCAGCTGCGCACCTCGTATTCCTTTTGTGGGGCCAGGTATGCAAGTAAGGGGTGAGTGAAGATTCCGCGGGCTTCCATGGTGATTCATCGCCTGTATAGCCGTTTGCAATTGTAACCTATTGTTTTCGTGCATGCTGGCCGGTAGGTATGCACTGATTTGTCACAACCTCTAACACGACTGGTGAAATTAGAAGAGCCAAGAAATGAAGGGAGGAGTCAGCAAAAGTAAATTGATAACTGAAATGAAGACAAGCAAAAACGGATGGTCCCGAAAGCTCGGGGTTAGAGTGGGAGGAGGCAAAAAGATCTCTCGGGTGTGAGTCGAACACACGATCTCAAGATTACCGAACAATTACAGTCTTGCGCATTAAACCAGCTATGCTACCGAGAGGAATTTGATGACCGAAAAATTTGAATGTTTCCTCTCAGGACGGTGCTCAATTTGGTCAAAATCAAAGGTAAATTTGCTTGTGCTGCTACAATATCTTGGTAATCCTGTAAAGTAAATCTGAAAGCCAAGAATACTGATATTTTCGCTCTCTAACTGGGTAAAAGGGGGCGTTCCACTCATGTTTTTCTGGTCGGAATATTTTCAGACTCCAAGATCCAGCGCTTCTTTGACCACACTAAAGTATATGAAAACGCCAATCGAGCTTTCGACTTTGTTCATAGTCATGCAACTTATCACAAGGGAATTATCGTCCGCTGCCCCCACAGTTCCATTAGTCTATAGTCTCATATCAATGTTTATTCATATCGCGTTATCCTCTAAGCTGACGGCTTCTTGTAAACAATCTCACCGTGGTTGAGTATAACCACACCCTCGTTGTCTTCGGTCCACTGCTCCCACGCCTTGATGGCGACATTGATCATCTGCTTGTCCTTCTCGTGGTCCAACTCGTTCAGGTTACGCAAACGACCAATGTACATATCAGACCACCACTTGCGGCCCGGGTGGTCGCCCGCGCTCCACGTGGATGTTGTGTACCGGATATCGTCGTTGCCGTAACCTGCCTTCAAAGCGTTGGCCTTGAGCTCGCGACCAGCAATTCTCGACGTAGTTGAGGGGCTTCGGGCAAAGTAAGCCTCCTTGATTGCAGGTGCGTACTGCTCGGGGTAGATGGTGAACAGCTCCAAGTCAGCGTCCTTGACACAGACGAACCCACCGGGCTTACACACACGGGCCATCTCTTTGAGACCCTTCATAGGGTCCTCCAAATGAATGATCACTTGGGATGCAAACACCACGTCGAACGAATTGTCGTCAAATGGCAAATCATAGGCGGTAGCCTGCTCAAAAGTCACCTTGGGGTTGTCGCATTGGTTGCGAGCAATCTCGACGAGCTCCTTGCCAGTCTCAATGCCAACCACTTCGTCAACATAGTTGGCCAAATCCTTCAGAATCAGGCCGGGACCACAGCCAACATCGAGCAACTTCTGATCTTTCTTGAGGTAGGGGATAATGAAGGGCACTGCGTTCTCGACCGTGCGCCAATTGTGGGTGTCACTGACGGCTTTGGAAAAGCCCTTGCTGTAGTATGCTTGACCTTGTTCGTTAGAAGACATTGAGTTTAATTGATGGTGTATCTAAGGGATCTAGCCATCTTTATATTTGCTATCGAGCCTCGTGCATATGCAAGCGAAGCGCGATGAAGAATCTATGATTATCATTGCGCGAATAAACGAGAGAAATTTTGGGCTTGAAATAGGTTTTCGGTGGCTTCACCCGATAAGGGGATGAATCCATAACCTGGATGGGAGATCTGGTGCTTAGTTGTCTCTAGTTTTCTACTTTTACTAGTCGATTGGAAATGTCACGTTACATCATAAGTCATAAGTTTGACGAGAGTTGGTGTAAGTAGACTTTTGCGATTACGTAATCGGGGCCAAGTAGTGAATAGTGAGCATGGTAGCCTGTAACGGCTATTTTCGGGTATCGCTGAAAGCGCTAGTGAGTAGTAGGCTATGTCAATTCACAACTCCTTCAACCTAGACGAAATTCTAGGCATCGAAACAAACAGTACCATACCAAACACCTAGGCCATTCAAGTATACCCGCGGGTAGCCTCCAAGGAAACCCACGGTAAAATCGAGGCCATTCCCAGTTGCCATACCTTTTTTCACTCACCACCACATTTCCACCTTTAATACTTTTTGAGCTTTGTGATCTAGTCGTCAACCAACTTTGTTCGTGCGGCTGCGATTATCTCACCAACATGTCTCAGTTTAATCAGGTGCCACCGATCCCCAGCAGTCTCACCAATCTTCCCAATGCCGCACTCGACGAGTTTGTCAACGACCCTGCGCTCCTCCGTGGCTTTATCAAGCAGCTGAACGAGTTCCGAGACTACCTCAAGACCTATTCTACCCAGCTCACAGGCGACGAAGCGAAGCTACAAGAGATCGGAGGCCTCATCAAGCGGTACGAAGAGCTTGATGTGAAAATCCGGTCCAATGTCACCCACATCACCGAGCTTATCGAGAAGTTCCGCGACCTACAGGTGGTGCAATATCTGTTGTTGACGTCATACTCGCACGAAGCGCTTGTAGCCAAGTACAAGGAGATCGTGGATGGTTTTGACGCGTCGCTGCGCAAGGTGATCGAGTCGCAGGAGGGGGACTCGCTCGACTTCCTTGCGCAGTTCAAGAAGGAACGTAAAAACTACCACTTGCACCGAGAAAAGTTGAACCGCTGTGTGGAAGACCGGGTTCTGGGATCCACCTAGAATCGCACTGAAATATTGTGCTGCGTCAATTTCACGACTGGTCGTGTGTTGGAGCCAAACACCTACTACATTCCTATCAGCTAGCGGCTAGACATTGCCTTATCCGGAGCACATTCCTTTTTCGTCAATGTAAGTGAACACAAGATGAAACACATCAATTGTTCGACATGGAGGTGGAATTCTCACTGAATCCACACTCTGGAAAACATCCACTGGTTGCTCCGGGTTTCTTTTCAACCCAGCCCCCGAGGGATACGACACGATTGCTGTCAATTGCCGCTGTCTCATCTGGGGGTACATATCCGAATGCCGTTCGTCCACGTACCCCGCAATGACACGTCGTTGCTTCCCCTCATGTAAGCGTGTATTGATCTATGTAGCTTAGGCAAATTTCACAGCCATCTCCACCGCAGCAGCACCCCAGTCCTCACCGTGGTTGTGCATCTTCCCCTCGATCAACCCCGCGCGGGCCTCGGCCTGTTCTTCGGTCAAACACGTCAACACCCCAAAAATAACAGGGATACCCAACTCAAAGTTGAGCTTCATCAACTGGTGGGTGGTGGAGTCGCAGATGTACTCAAAGTGCATGGTAGACCCCTTGATAAGCACGCCAATGGGGATCACCGCGTCCAACGGCGCCCCGATCCGCTCCTGCTTCTCCTTGAACAACTGGGCACCGTAGGGCAACTCAAACGACCCGGGCACCGTCTCGACGACGATGTTCTCGGGCTTGACCCCAAACTCTTGCAACCGCTTCTGGGCGCCCTTGACAAGGTTGTCGATGATCTTGGCGTTCCACCGGGCGTGGATGATGCCCACCCGCAACTTGGAGCCGTCGTATTGCTGGTCTACTTCACCCAATCCTTTCACAGCCATGGTTACTAATCTTTATTTTTCACCATGCGCGGGTGTGTCAAATATGGGGAACACCACTCGGTAGCATGGGCCCCGGGCTCAGCGGGTGCCACAGGGACGACGGACCGGGCAACGGGTGCGGCGCTTTGTGGTGCTTGTTTCTACATGGACCCTGTTCACCGGAGGCGTGGACCCTAGTGGGGTCTAGGTTACCCGGAGCCCACCAGTGCGACTATAAAACGCACTTGAATTTTTTTCACCAGCCCATGCCTGATGATGATAGTTTTTTATCTGAGATACACCTTGATGTTTTACAAAACTCGAAATTAGTCTTTCACCCCTATCTGAAGGTATCGTTGTAGCAACCGCGACGTCGCCGACACGCCGACGTTGCTGGCAGTCTGTTTCGGGTGGTTGTAGGGTAGCGTTGCCGTCACACGGACTTTCTTGCCACGGAGGACCCTCCGGTCACCAGTGGGCCATTTCCGTTGGCCGTCCGTTTGTGTACAGGTTGCCACCTTGGGTTGGAATTCGGTCATTCAAAAGTAACCCCGGTCACGTGAACTGTGGTGGTGAATGGAGGGGAAGCGAGGTGTGTAAACAAAGCGTTGCGGTGGCGTGGCTGGGCCCTGGCTTGCTGTGGAGCCGTGGTTCACATGCTGTGGCGCCGGCAACTCACCCCCGTAGCAACCGTCTCGTAGGGCTCTCGGATGATCCAACTGCGAGCCCACTGCACAGTGACACCATGGTACTGCGTATTTGTTATCAGCAATAGTAGCAGGCGACACGCGCGATTGACACATACATAATCACCTCCGGTGGCCGGCTTTTGCTTTAATTTACTACTCGTTCGCATATAAGCGTCACCGCTTCCCACATCTCCTGGCTATCACCCACATTGTCCAAAGCTTAGATTCCCAACCATGAGTGTTAACCCGATGGCAGTCAAGTACCAGGCTGCCGCTGCCCGCGATAAGCCGCTGGAAACCACCCTGAGCATCTTTTCCGACTACGAGGACATCGAAGTCGCCCTGGTGGACGGCGAGAGCTACGTGTTGTTCAACCCGGTGCGCCACCAAGAGCTGGATATCCTCTCGCTTACCAATACCCAAGAGACTTTTTCGGAAGTAGACGACGAGGCCCACGCCCCTCCCCGCACAGCACCAGCGCCCGAGTCCAACCAGCGCCACCCGATGGTGAGACAGGTCCACTTGTTAAACAAAATCAACAAGTGGTACCAGACCACGTTGGGGGAGCTCGAGGAGGTCGACGACAACGTGGCGCTGTGGAACCTCGACGAAAACCTCCGGGCGTCCACCGCCCCAAGCGGGTTGTTTGTGCGCGAGTTCTACGGCGACGACTTGTTCAAGTTGATGGATAAACAGGACGTGCGCAAGGTGAAGCGGATCACGCGCGACATGGAGGCGTGGCTCCGCCGCGGAGGCGCCAGCAACACTCTGAGTGCTGTGCTGTCGACCCACACCGTCAAGGGAGGCGATTTCTTTGGCCCCGTGGTGTCGCGGTCGTCGTCAGTTAGCGTCACCAGCTAGTCATTCATCTTGCATTCGTCATAGGTCCTGGATATAGTAAAAATACACGGTTAGATGGAGGACGTGTGGGACCACTCGGTCACAGGCGGGCGGACGCACACCTGGGTGGTGTGCTGCGTCGTCCGGGCCATTGTCAGGGCCCTGACTCTGTTCCTCGCTTACGCCATTCACTTGCCTAGCCACACCCATGCACGATGCGCAGTTACGATGCGTGGGCCGGAGGTGACCCTGGCCAACTACTCCGAGCTCGGGATTGGCGTGACGTAATGACAGGGCACGGGGGTGCCAGTTGCAGGGTCGGCTTAGATCTGGTCTTTGTTTCGCCCGGGTAATGATACCACGGTAGTTGTGTTTAGTCTTGAATGGATCTGAGTGTGCATATCACGATGCGGGGAAGAAGACCGGCCAGAGGCGATGGCGGAGCAAATGTTGGGCTGGCGCTCACGGGGTAGGTGGGGATACTGCAACGGGGATAATTGCTGAGTGCTGGAGTGGAGAAGCAGTAGGTACAACCTGCCGTCGTCGAAGAGGCTCCTGGAGAAACGCGGCGGAGTTGAAGGTGGATACGAGCCAGGTACGGCTTTTGTAATTTGGCTGAGCTTGAGACAGATAGACACGGATGTGCTGTAATTAGATGTTGCGCTGGTAACTTTAGCCTTACCTCGCATTGGTCAGATCTAGACTAAAGCACCAAAGGTATGCTTCAGCGTCGCACCAGCGGGATTTTTGCCGCAGCACGCAAATACGGCGAACAATTCGTGGCAGCCGTTGCGGATCCACCTTCCCTTCGGACGGGATGCTTGTTTAGTTTCAATTTGTGTATATCATGTGATGTCAAGTCACGTGACTTTTGGGGTACGAACAGAGGTTTACCCAGGGCCTTGCTTTCCCGAAATTTTTTTCAGCAATGTAGCAGCTCCTGGGCTCCTCATAGGGTTGACAGATGCCATTGTGGCTTTCTTTCGCTGTCTTTAATGAACTCTTGGGGCGTAGGCACAGTTTTGGCCTATGTGCAGTTTCATGTAGTGAAGGGGCCAGCCACTGGAGGAGAAAACCCGGGAAATCAACCTAAAACTCCTTCAGTGGGTGGACCATCACGGTAGGTTTATGGAAAAGGCCCTCGAACGTGCTTGAAAGTATTTTGGACGTAGCGCCATGTGTAAGTGTCAAGGGTGCCAGATTCTGCAAAAATGTTTCAAAATCCTCTAAAAAGATCAAGAATGGGCGAAGATAAACTTCATCGTTCCACTTGGATGTCACGCTCTTCGCTGGGGTCAACACGGGCGCTGTTCTCGATGTAGCCGTGGTATAGTGTTTGTAAAGATTCAGTCGCGCGTATCTGGCTCAATTTAGAAACTACTACACAATGACATAATGGCTGCAAAATTTTGCTACCCACCCGCTCGAAACTTCTAGTTTCCCATCTATATTATCGTAAATGCATTATTAAAAACGGTAGGCGATCTTGGCCCCGTAGGTCTCGCCCTTGGCCACCACAACCTGCTGCTTCCACTGGTCAACGTTGATGGCGTTAACGAACCGCGAGGGCTCAACCGCAAGACCACTGCGCGAGCCGTGGCCCTCAGTGTTGATGCCGTCACCCAGGTACACCTGGAACGCGGGCTCAGTGGTCAAGACGGTGAGGTCGTCAATCTGAACAACGGGGACAAGCTCGCCGTTGCGGGTGTCCACGGTGGAGTTCAGGTTCACCACAAAACAGTCGTCAAGCTTGGTGGAGCCCAAAGGCAGCAACGAGCCAACACCAGCGTCGACCAACTCCCCAGTGGGGAGCCCATCCTGCAACTGCAACTTCTGCTGGGCGTGAATAGTGACGTTGGCATCGTCAATGGTCTTGCCCTTGGAGAAGTAGGTGTGGTTGGTGATGTTCATGGCGGTGTCCGCGTCCGAAGTGGCCTCGTACTCGATGGTCACCTCCTTGTTGGACACGGAGTAGCTCACATAGGCGTCAGCAGTACCAGGAAAGCCCTGGGTAGCAGTGACAAGGCGGAACTTGAGGGTGTAGTTGCCGTCCTTCTCGTAGACAGCAGGGCCAAACCACTGCTGCTTGTCCCAGCCGTGGGTGCCAGAGTGCAAGCAGTTGCCCGCCTCGTTGGCCTCCACCTCAGCCTGGGTCCCGTTCACCTCAAACTTGGCGCCCGAAATCCGGTTGGCGTAGGGACCAACGGTGGTCCCAATAAATGGGTTCAGCTCCAGCTTATAGCCGGCCTCAGAGTCAAAGTGAAGCACCCGCAGCTGGCCCTGGTACACCAAGTCCTGGATAAGCGCGCCGTAGTTGGCCACCTTCAACTTCAAGTCGCCCACCTCCACGGTGTGCAACCGCGAGTCGCCCCACTTCTCGTAGGAGTAGCCCTTGGAGTTGAACCCGAACGGGTTCTGGGTGGTCCACCGCCACAAGTCGACACAGGCCTCGTCCACCGAAAGATGCGTCTGCCACTCGAGCTCCTTGTTGGCCCGGGTGGGGTTGGCCGTCAAGTCCAACACGTCACCAGCACGACGGCCCTGGATCTCGTAGGGAAGCTCGCGACCCACGGCCTTGCAGAAGGCGTGGAACACGTCAAAAACGGTCAGACCCTTACCGGACCCGAGGTTCCACTCGCGGTACAAGCTGTCGTGCGAGTGCAAGTACTTGAGCGCAGCAATGTGGCCCTTGGCAAGGTCCACCACGTGGATGTAGTCGCGAATGGGGGTACCGTCGTGCGAGTTGTAGTCGTTACCAAACACCCGCAACTTCTCCTGGCGGCCAATGGCCACCTGGGCCAAGAACGGCAACAAGTTGTTGGGAATGCCCAACGGGTCCTCGCCAATGATCCCCAGAGGGTGGGCCCCGATGGGGTTGAAGTACCGCAAGATGGCCACGCGCCATTTCTCGGGCTTCAGCTGGTAGATGTCCTTGAGGATGCACTCCATCATGAACTTGGTGCGCCCGTAAGGGTTGGTGGGGTCCATGGGACAGTCCTCCGGGATGGGGATGTAGCGGTTGTCGCCAAACCGGGTGACGTCACCGTAGACAGTGGCCAGCGACAGGAAGACAATGGTGGTACAGTCAAAGTCCAGCATCACCTCCAACAAGTTGACCGTCCCGTTGATGTTGTTTTCGTAGTAGGCAAGCGGCATCTTGACGGACTCGCCCACCGCCTTGAGAGCAGCAAAGTGGATGACCCCCAGGATCAGGTAGTCCCGGAACACCTGCAGCAACCGCTCGCGGTCGCGCAAGTCGCACTTGACAAACGGGACGTGCTGGCCCACGAGGTACTCGATGCGAGCAACCGAGTCGTAGCTCAGGTTGCACAAGTTGTCGACGATGACCACGTTGTAGCCGTTGTTGACGAGCTCAACCACGGTGTGCGAGCCGATGTAGCCGGCGCCGCCGGTCACTAAGATGTATTGTTTGTCAGCCATTGGGTGTGGTGGTTTCTGGGAGCGTGATTGTTATTTATACTTTTGGGGCATCAGCGCTAGCGCGACTTTTTTTACAACGTTGCATCGAGGCACCTGCAGCATCACGCATGGGGCCGGAATAACTGTGACAGGGTGTTCCGGAGCGTCATCGCTGGCATTACCGAAGCGGTGGCACCCAGGGGATGGCCCGGGAAAGCGACCCAGGGCGATTCGCTGCCGATCCTAAGACGCTGTGCCACCCGTGGGGTGATTGCCCTCCAGTTCTTTTTTTGGCTGTCTGCAGGCGTCAGTACCGTGACTTCAGACGAGAAAAGTACCGCCCCGTGTTTCAGCACGAAGCACCGAAAAATAAAAGAAAACCGGTGAAAACAGGCCACAATCCCTTTGTCGTGTCCGCTCAGGTGGCCGCCTTCGTACCTGCCTCGCCTACCCCTGCTTCCCCCACGTTTTCACCAGTCCCCTCGCCCCATACTCCGAACGTCCACTCACTCACCTGCATATTGTTATATACCTCAAACTACAACGTTGCACTTCCGGAGAATCTTCTGGGGTAGTGCGGGCCGCGCGCATATAAAACGCATCGTTTGGCCTGAGTCGATAGCAATGAGCGTGCCTACTTTCAACGACCTCACGTTCTACTCGGACCCGAAGGCCGCCACCGCCCGCTTTCAGCGGTTGGCGACGCTTTTCCGTGACACCTACGGTGAACAGTTGCTGTACTTCGCTCGGTCTCCTGGGAGAGTCAACTTGATCGGTGACCACATCGACTACAACTTGTTCTCGTGCTTGCCGATGGCCATCGACTTCGATGTTGTCGAGGCGGTGCGCCCCAACGACACTAACAAAATCGAGCTTATCAACACTGACCCCCAGTTTGCTCCTGCGCTGTTTGAGTTGCCCGCAGACGGACCAGTGGTCATTGACGACGCCAAGTTTGGTTGGGAACTGTACTTCAAGTGCGCCTTGATTGTGTCGTACAACTACTTGCGGGAGAAAAAAGGCATCACACATCTCAAGGGTATGCAGGTTGCTGTTGACGGCACTGTCCCCTCTGGTGGGGGGCTCCTGTCGCTGGCGGCCATCTGTGTGGCGCTGACGTTGGCCATTCTCAAGGCCAACGGGGTAGAGGAGGTGCTGAAGGAGGACTTGACCCGGATCACCGTGGTGTCCGAGCACTACATCGGGCTCAACAACGGGGGTTTGGACCAGTGTGCCTCCGTGTACGGCGAGGCGGACATGTGTCTTCTCGTGCAGTTCCGTCCCGAGCTCAAGGGCACTCCCTTCAAGTTCCCCGAGTTGCCTGACGGCGAGGAGCTCAAGTTTATCATTTCTAACTCGCTTGTAGAGTCGCCCAAGAAGTTGACGGCTCCCGTAAACTACAACCTCCGGGTGGTCGAGATGGGCGTTGCCCTGGATTTGTTGGCCAAGAAGTTTGACTTGCTGCTTCCCCAGGACAGCAACATCAACCTGGCCACTTTGCGTGGTTTCATGGAGGGGTACTTCCCCACCATCAAGGGCGACGAGCCGTGGGACGGGCACGACAACAAGAAGGCGGCTGCGTGGTTGCAGGAGCTTACCGACGCGGTTGAGGAGTGGTTTACCGCCGAGCAAAAGGTTGGGTTCACCACTGCCGAGGCGGCGGAGGCGTTGGGCCTCTCGGTGGACGAGTTTACCCAAAAATACCTTACGAAGATGGAGGTGCGCTACGAGAAGCTCAAGTTGTACCAGCGCACCAAGCACGTGTTTGCCGAGCTGTTGCGGGCGTTGAAGTGCTTGCAGTTGCTCGAGACCGTTGACGACGGCGAGGTGTTCCTCAAGGAGTTTGGTGCCGTGATGAACGACTCGCAGGCTCTGATCCGTGACTTGAACGGGCTGAGCCACGCCAACTGCGACCGCATCTGCGACATCGCGCTTGCCAACGGTTCCTACGGGACTCGGGTCACCGGGGCTGGATTTGGCGGGTCGCTTGTGCTGGTAACCACCGCCAAAAAGTTGCCCCAGTTGCTCCAGGCGTTGACTGAGGAGTACTACCGCCAAGAGTTCCCCAACATTACTGAGGCTGAGTTGGCCAACGCGTTGGTGGACACCCGGGCCGCTTCGGGGTCGTCGGTGGTGGCTGCCACCGTGGTTTAGGGACGTACATAGTTAATTACAGATAAGGTTAGGGCATGAGATCGACGTGGTTCATCGGTGGCTTTGAGTTATTTTCGCTGATCTTTAACAGCAAACGGCTGATCACCATGCCAACAATAGCTGACTAGCTTCCCAGCACACGGGGAACGCCGCGGGTGACATTATGTCATCGAGGCGTCAGCGGCTCGTCAGTTACGGCCAAGGTCGGTTCGGACATATACTTCCAGGGGCGGCTTGATCACGTTTTGGTTCCCCTAGGGGTAACTAGGAATACAACTTCCGAGATTCGCCGGAGAGCCAACAAACGCCGCCACCGATGGATAACACCGCCACCATGGGTGGTCCCAACACTCTACTCGTTGTTGGCTCGCCCAACGCCAACATGGCCCAATGCCCAGCCAAGCTTGTCGTTCCGATGCGATGCCTACGGATGACTACGGGTGAGTCAAATTTCACACGAAGATGGTAACGCACTTAAGATCGTACGATGGGAAAACATTCCCCCGCAATGTACGTTACCAGCAATAAGCAATCAAACGCAACCGTTTGTTTGACTGAGCGCACCCCAGAATCGACCCAGCAACTAAGCGAAGCATCTGAAAGTGGGCAACCATAGGCGTCAAGGCAATGTCCGAAGCCTGGCCTTAGAGTAGAGAATTACGTAGAATGCCGCTAGCGCTTAACTCGGCTATGCCCGTTGAGCAGAGAGGATCCCATCGCCTACAAGCAGACACTCCCCGTGACCTTCCCTACCCAGTTGATGATGGTATTTCCGTAGATCGCCAGAGATGGCTCGACTTTAAGATGCGCGGTTACGAGCCTCACTGCTATTTTGGGGAAGGGATACGATAGCGAACATTGCAATTGGACCCCTATCTGCGGGCGCTGATGGCACAGACCCGGACCGGACCCCCAGAGGCAGGATCTCACAAAGCTGGCTATTTCTAGCCCCCGGAGAACCCGTTCCTCGCGGTTTCACCCTAGCCGCGGATGTATTTAGAGTTGGCAAAATCTACGTGTGCGCCATGCGGTCATCAAAACCCGGAACACGCCACTTTTCCCACCTACCCAAAACGGGTTGAAAACGAATATTGGGGCCCCACAGCACCCCGGACGTGAATCCTGGCCATGTAAATACGCCATCTCTACTGTGGTACCCACTCCAACTTGCCACGGGTTTTCCTGGAACCTTCGGAACTCTCCCCTTGCTTTTTTTTGACAGCCGCGCTTTTCCCGGTTTTCGCCATACTCGTACCACCATGAGCTGATGTTTGTGGCACGGATGATACCGAGTATATATACTTAAGAGCGTACCGTAAGTAGCACGCCACTAATGATTGACGACTACACATACAGTTTGAACGGATACGTGCTTGGTAATTACCAGTTCATCCGTAAGGTCGGTGCTGGCACCTACGGCCTTATCTACCTTGTTGAGGACATGCGAACCGGCCAGCAGTTCGCCGCCAAGATGTTACTAAAGTCTCCACCAATGAAGTTGGACCTGACGGAAGACAATAAGCGCCAGATCCAGCGGGTGTTCTACCGCGCGTTCACAGAAATGCCGCTCGAAGCTACCGAAATGGATGTGGAGGCGCTCAAGCAGGACGGCACCCATTGTCCATTTTTGCGCGAGATCTCATTGCACTTGCGGGTTGCGTCTCACCCGAACGTGGTTCTGATCCATGCAGTGCTCAACGTGCTGCAGCTTGCAGTGATCATCATCATGGACCACTTTGACCAGGGGGACTTGTTCCACAACATCATCGACCAACAGATGTTCACCGCACACAAGGGCAACCGCCAGGCCCTCATGAAAAATGTCATGTTGCAGTTAATCGACGCAGTCGAGTTCTGTGCGAAGCGCGGAGTATACCACTGCGACTTGAAGCCCGAAAATATCATGGTGCGGTACAACCCGAAGTACCAGCGCCCCATAGACGGTCCCCTCGTGGACTACCGCGAGTGCCAGGTGGTGCTCATCGACTTTGGCCTTGCCATGAGCTCCAACTTGATCTGCTGCAATGCCTGCCGGGGTCTGCTGTTCTACATGGCTCCCGAGCGGCTTACCAACTACTCCACCAGTCCGCTTGTCAACCAGATGATCGACCTCAGCGTGTACCGGTCGGTGGCGGTTGATGCCACCCTAGGGGTCGACGAGCTGAACCGCCGGTTCTTCCCGACGTTGGCGGGCGACATCTGGCTGCTCGGGGTGTTGTTCATCAACGTCACCTGCGGACGCAACCCGTGGCCCGCGGCCCAGCTCCTGGACGCCCTGGGGGTGTTCCGCGACTACATGGTCTACGGCAAGACCACCATTCTCTCGCAGATCTTGCCGATCTCGCATCAGTTCAACCGGGTGTTGGACAGCATCTTCAAGCTTAATCCCAACGACCGGGTTTCGCTCTCCACACTACGCATGCTCATTACCGATGTCGACATCTTTAATGACTTCCCGCCTACGCCGCCCGCCGAGCCCGTGATAGAGTACGGCGAGGCCAAGGGCGAGATGGTGAGCCCACAAAACAGCCAGATGGAGCTGTGCCGGCACCAGCTCAAGCAGTTCAACTGCCCGCACCACCACTTCCCCCAGCAGAGCCCGGGCCGACCGCATATGCCCCACAAACAAATAATGACGACGTGACGATTAACTTAATGCATAACGAACAATGAAACACTGTAGACCCGCTGCGTGGCGCCACCGGTAGAACTCGCTTTGCCCTGCGTGGCTCAGCACCAATTAGCGAGGTCGGGCTTTGGCTCCCGACAGTTGCGACGTCGGAGATCAGCGCCGTGTCCTCGGGCGGAGTGCAGCCACGCGATGGAACCTGCCTGCACCGATGGAATTACATTACTGATTACGAGCTTGGGCCGGTGGGCCAACGGGACCGCGTTAACCCACCCGGGAAAATTATCATCAGATTTACATACCACGTCTCATTGCGTTAGCGATACAATACGCAGGCCAGATGCACGACGCGGGCCAGATGGAATTAGAATTTGACGAGTCCGAGTCATTGTCAACGTAGACGGCCCGGGAAAAAAACAGGTGGTGCCGGAACCTAGTCCGGTGGCTGGGTGCCAACGGCGGCCAACGGCGCCCGCTCCAGCCCTGCCCGTTGGGCCGCTGCCTGCCGGTTTTCCCGAATGCACAATGACCCGAAGCAACTACTTTCTTGGGTAAAAAATATTCGGGCATCATATTATTGAGTGGCCAACGCTATCAACCACCCCGCAAACAAGGAGGTGGTTCCCCTCGTCTGCCATCAAACACGGCAACCGGTCGATAACGAGCCATGAGCTCGGGGGCAGCCCCATACGGCTCGGAGGGAGGTTTTTCCAGATGCTCCGACGGAATGCGCCAAGCCATGCGGGAAGTGGCATGAGCGACGATACAAGGGTAAAATCGGAATTCCCCAGATATCAGCCCTAAACCTGGGGCCACCGCTACGCACCGCATACCCTGGCTTCCGGTTTGCATGGCGGTGCCCATCGCGTCGGCCCCCGTCCGTCGTAGAGTGATGGGCCTCACAGTGCGGGAGAAAGGTGCTCGAAAGAGGGGAAGATCAACCGGCCGGCACGTAGCACCTGGTGGATCGAGCATCCCTTTCTTACGTAACGTTTCACTAATGGTGGTCTCATTTGAAGCGCGGGGCAAACCTGACACCATGCGCGAGGTACACCCCGGAAAAAAGCTGTGCAGGACAAGCAAAAGTCGTCGACCGACTCGGCGCGATACGGGGAGGGAGCAGACAGAGATCTGATCTCGCACAACCGAGGATGAGGTGATGTTACCTCAGGCGGGCCTCCCGGGAGAATTTCATTCGCGGAGGTTGTAGTCTTGGCTCTCAATGCACGAAAACTTTTAATCCGTCGGATTTTCCTCATGCACCAAGGAAAATTTTGCCGTACAGGTATGACACCCCGCATATTCGTCAAAAGTCGCTCACGCGGAGCCGAGATGCCGTGCCCCGACGCATCAGGGGGCACCGTAGCTGACTATCACCCCGTAGCCCGCTTGAGCCCGCTCTGGCGGTCCCCACCCGCTCTCGCCACCGCTCCACCGCGACAAGCATTGTGTTTGAGCCCTGCCAACACGGATTATTGGGACAAGCCTTGGGGCGTCGAGGTGCGGCAGCATATTGTTTGGCGTCACGTTATTTTTTGCGTGGGGTGCGGCCACATTTTTGCCCGTGTGGAGAGACGAGGTTGCTTCTCCACTATTTAAGCTAAAGGTGGGGCCCCACATTTTCTGTTTTTCAACAACTCTTCGCAATGAGAACCGCTGATACGTTTCATGGCCCAGCCTTGAAGATCAAGAACTTTCTTGATCACTTCCCCAAGCTTCACAATGTTTACATCATCGCGATGATTTCGTGTATGTCGGGGATGATGTTCGGTTTTGACATCTCGTCGATGTCGGCCTTCGTGTCCCAGCGTGCCTACTTGCAATACTTTGACTCTCCTGGCTCGGACATGCAGGGTTTCATTACCTCTGCCATGTCTCTTGGGTCGTTCTTTGGTTCGATTCTTGCCTCGACGGTTTCCGAGCCCTTCGGCCGTCGTCCCTCGCTTATGGTGTGTTCGTTTGCCTGGACTGTTGGTGCTGCCATCCAGTCTTCGGCTCAGAACCGCGCCCAGTTGATTATTGGTCGTTTCATCTCTGGTTTCGGTGTTGGTTTCGGTTCGTCCGTTGCCCCCGTGTACGGGTCCGAGTTGGCTCCCAGAAAGCACAGAGGTACCATTGGTGGTCTCTTCCAGTTCTCTGTGACTCTCGGTATCTTGATTATGTTCTACATCTGTTACGGTTTCGGCAAGATTGATGGTGTTGCCTCGTTCAGACTTGGTTGGGGTATCCAGATTGTTCCTGGTTTGATGTTGATGATTGGTATTTTCTTCATTCCTGAATCTCCCCGTTGGTTGGCCAAGCGTGGCTACTGGGAGCAGGCTGAGGAGATTGTTGCCAAGACCCAGGCCAAGGGCAACCGCGACGACCCCGATGTGATGATTGAGATTTCCGAGATTAAGGAGCAGATTCTCGTTGAGGAGGCTGGCAAGAACTTTGGTTTCGTGGACTTGTTCTCCAAGAAGTACATTTACCGTACTTTTACCGCCGTCTCCGCCCAGATCTGGCAGCAGTTGACTGGTATGAACGTCATGATGTACTACATTGTCTACATTTTCCAGATGGCTGGTAACTCTGACGAGAACACTGTGTTGATTTCCGGTTCTATCCAGTACGTGTTGAACACTGCCACCACTGTCCCTGCCCTCTACTTGTTGGACAAGATCGGTCGTCGTCCCCTTTTGATTGGCGGTGCCGTGATGATGATGGCGTTCCAGTTTGGTGTCGGTGGTATTTTGGCCCAGTACTCCAAGCCCTGGCCCGACTCACCCAACGAAACTGTCACCATTCGTATCCCCGATGACCAGAAGCAGGCCTCCAAGGGTGTCATCGCCTGTTGCTACTTGTTTGTGTGTTCGTTTGCCATGACCTGGGGTGTGGGTGTGTGGTTGTACTGCTCTGAGGTGTGGGGTGACTCTGCCTCTAGACAGCGTGGTGCCTCCATCTCTACTGCTGCTAACTGGATCATGAACTTTGCCATTGCTATGTACACTCCTGCCTCGTTCAAGTCGATCTCGTGGAAGGTGTACATGATTTACGCTACTTTCTGTGGTTGCATGGCCATCCACGTCTTCTTTGGCTTCCCCGAGACCCGTCACAAGCGGTTGGAGGAGATTGGCCAGATGTGGAACGAGGGAGTGCCCGCGTGGCGCTCGTCCAAGTGGAAGCCCACTGTGCCCGTGTTGTCGGACGCCGAGTTGGCGGCCAAGATGCAGCAGGGCGAGCACGTCGAGAATGCTGCTCCTCTTATGAGCGGTTCCAACTCGTCGGAGGAGGAGAAGGAGAAGGATGTCACTCAGCAAGTGTAGGACGCCTTACCTTTTCCGTTGTGATGATACCACGGCACTTGTTACGCTTGTACTTTTAATAACTAATACGATAATATGAATGTTAACATGAAACGGTTACCCAGAGCCCTGCATGACTTCGCCGTGCCCGGCGTACCTTGACATCTGACCCCAGGCTGTCAATGGGCCAGCTGATGATCAGCCAACCATTATCGGGCCGACCTTGTTCAGATTTAAAGTTAGAGTTCAACATGGCAGGGGTAGCTCACCCAAACATTGCGGGTTTTGCATGCCAACAATAGCATGTGGGGTATACATATAATATTATTTTTGTTTCGGAAAAACTTTGTGTCGTGAAATTTGTCATCGAACCCATCAACAGCCGGGGATCAACGGCGGTCTTGGCACGGCGCCAACGGGGCACCAGCAATGTCACTGCACCCTGGTAACGAAACAGTTTGCGGAATGCGCTGGCGGTGGGGAATGCTGAAGTTTTCCTCGTCCACTCTATACAGGTGATGCATGGCGTCTAAAGACTATTGTCATCAAATTCTAGCCAAAACAATGTCGGTGCCAAGCGTCCAACGTCTCGAGGCTGTTAATTGGATACGTTTGACAGAGATGTTAATTGCTTTCCCGCTAGCGAACACAAATTCGTGGACTCTCTCAGCGGGTTTTAGCACTATTGAATAACGGGTCTCCCAAAGTGTTTGAGACTCATTTACACTTGTGACACATTTGGTAACGTAAATATTGCTGTCGCCCGCGTGACAGCCGTATTGGGACATCGCAGGTCATGTAAATTCAAGACGGCACCAGTCGGTGCTGGCGTTCACAAGGTCATTGATGCCAAGTGTTTGGCCACACTCACGTCGTGGCAGAGGTGTGCGATGGTTTGCTACCGCTGGTACGAGGTTCGTATGCCAAGTGAAGTTAAAATGTGCTCGAGTTTGGGTACGTGCACGTCCGCCTCGGTTGGGTGGGCAAGCGAGGCGGCGACGATCGCGCTTCCGCCGCTGCCGATGGCCGTTCGAAGCGGTTTTGTCACCTGTTAGCCCCGAACCTCGGAGGTGACTGGGGTTGGTGGACGCGACGGGCATCACTCATAACCAACCAGCAATCGTAGGCACGGCTCACAGGTTAATCCGGGAGGGCTGGTACTGGCGAAGGGGGGCCGTTTACGAAGAGTTCGGGACGGCTGTGACGTCAGAAGCACGTTTGCAGGGTGCAGGGGTCACCCGTGGACGCGTGGGTATTGGCACGCAACTGTTGGAGGCAGTTGGACGAGTAAGGGTGGGGAAGGGAGAGATGGGAAGGGAGAGATGGGTGCCCAAACGAACAGCCGGGTTGAACCACGGCGACGGCTGGGGCTGTTGGGCTCTGACCTGAGGTACTTGCTTGCATGCAGCGAAGCTAAGCATTGAATCTGAGTGATAATTCCCCAGGGCTTAGTTTGATTACAGTCCCTGGCATTTCAAGCCGCCAATTACGAAGAGCCTGCTGATATCCTTGTAAACATTCCCCACTTGCACTGGCCTGTGCTCAAAATGAGGAAGTGTACAATCTGGAGTAGTGAAATTTTGTGATTGGGCTTCGAACCACTCCAAACGAACCAGGCTCGAAGGGTTACTGCCTCATACTGTCACTGCTGTTAGTATTGAAAGAGCTTTTGTGAGTTAGGCTGTGAACTAGTCGGAAACAAGCAGTTGAACCAGCACTGTACGCGTATGCCCACTGTTCAACGATGACAGAGCCATTGCCTTGGCATTGACACACACCACCGGGTCTAGAATCAGCTCTTAATTACAACTCTTCTCCCTAAGTCCAATTTCACTTTCTTCCGTCTAAACGCACCCTCTCCTATACTCACTTTTCATTCTACTAACCTCCAATTCCTTTCCATCAATCCCAGTCTCACATTCCACACAACCTACCCCTCATTTCGCTCCCCATTCCTTATCTCTCATCTCTTCTCTCACTTCCTTCTCTCCCTTTCTTCTCCTTCCTTCTCTCCCCTCACCCACCCATCCTGCTTACCTTTACACCACCTCTCATCACCTCCGGCATACAGCCGCGAAGACCACACCCAAATCCATCGATGTCAGTAAAGCGGTCCAAAATGGCGAAAATCATCTGCACCCACCTGGGTCTGTTCCACGCAGACGAGCTGTTGGCCGTCTACATGTTGCGTTTGCTCCCTCAGTTCAAGGACGCTGAGTTGGTCCGGTCGCGCGCCCCCGAGGACTGGGAGCGGGCCGACATCGTGGTGGACGTGCTGGGTAAGTACGACGGCGTCAAGTTCTTTGACCACCACCAGCGTGAATTCGACTCCACTTTCTCCGCGGACTACGCCACCAAGCTCTCGCTGGCGGGCTTGGTGTACAAGCACTTTGGCCGTGACATCATCAAGGCCGTGGTGGGGGAGGTGCTGGACAAGAACCTCGACGTTTTGTACCAGAAGGTGTACAAGGAGTTCATCGAGGCCCTTGACGCCAACGACAATGGCGTGCTGAACTACCCCAAGGACACCCCCCAGAAGTTTTCCGAGCGCAACATCACGTTGCCTCTGATGGTGTCGAAGCTCAACCCCAGATGGAACACCAGCTGCACCGATGCTGACTACGACCGCCAGTTTGCCAAGCTGCTGGCGCTCATGGGTGCTGCGTTTGAGAACCTCGTCGAGGGGTACGGTCTTGGGTGGTTGCCCGCGCGCACCATCGTCGAGGAGCTGTTTGCCAAGCGGTTTGAGGTCGATGCTTCCGGTGAGATCATGGTGTTGGCCCAGTTCTGTCCCTGGAAGGAGCACCTCTACTCGATTGAGGCCGAGAACAACGCCCAGGGCGCCATCAAGTTTGTGTTGTTTGCCGACGCCTCCGGCAAGTGGCGGGTGCTGACGGTGCTGGTGACGCTGACGCTGTTTGAGTTCCGCAAGGGGTTGCCCGAGGCGTGGCGTGGCATCCGGGACGACGCTCTCTCGGAGCTCTCGGGGATTCCAGGGTGTATCTTTGTCCACGCCGCCGGGTTCATTGGCGGGGCCCAGACCGAGGAGGCGGTGTTGGCGATGGCCAAGAAGGGGTTGGAGTAGGTGTGTAGTGAGTGCTAAGAATAGTGAAGAGAAGGAAAGAATGGTAGGGGTGGGTGTAGGGAAGAGGGTTGGGGAAATGGTGGAGACAGACGGTTGGGGGAAAAGTGTAAGAGGGTTGGGAAGAAGGTGTATTTGGTATGTAACTGGGATGAGTGTATTGGACTAATGCTGGTACCTAGTGGTGTATTTATCTAGTCCAGTCACTAGACTCACCAGTCACTAAGCTTCCTGCCAGGTGCCTATCTGTCTTGTTCGACTGCACTATCTATAGATAAGGACTGTATATCAAAGCAGATAGGTTGCTGGCACAAACCAGCGTTTGAGTCACCGCGGAAGCCAAGCCGTAGCGGCTGCGATATATAACCCGGGATCTTCCTGTTGGCTCCAATCTCACCGTCACCGGTTGCCAAGTGATACCATTCCAAGAAAAAACCGATCCATCCACCCGGTCACCTATCGATATATCCGGCCAGTATTTAATACCACCACCACAAGCACCCACACCATGAGTTTTGCTGCCACGATGCTGCGTTTCTGGAAGACGTGGAAACGCCAACCTGAGGAGCGTTTGAACCGTTTCAAGCGTGATACCCACACCTGGAAGGGCTAGGACATTAATATATTTAGCAATCCACAAATGATCAGGAACGGGCTCCAGAGCCTGGTAGTAGTTGCGCCAACACATATTCGGCCCAGAAACAAGTGAACACGCTCCAGTGCCCACACTCCAATACCCACACTCCAATGCTCTCGCTCCGGTTATTATCCCGTACCGATCAACCCCGCGATCACCCCGCGGCTGAAGCACAGAAGAACCCCTGGCCCAGACCCAAACTGGACCACGCAAACACACTACCCCTGAGCCCAGCCCGCAGACAAGCACAGGCTCGCCTGGTTTCAGGCTAATCCACCACAATTCCGGGCCCCCGGGGACGTTTCCGATCGCGGCCGTGCTTCGGTACGCATTTCCGAGTCTAGACCCTCGCCTGCCACTGCCCGTTCCACCCACAAACACAATTTCAGCCTATTTCATTCTTAATCATAATACATTAACATACAAAGCAAACATTAATTAGTCCTGGTAGCCAGGGGTGACGAAGTACTTGTAGATGGCCTTTTTGAACTTGCCCGGCTTTTTCTTCGACTTGGTGCCATCCGAGGCATCAGTGGCCCGCGAGTGGGTGCGTGCGGCCAGGGCACCCTCAGGGTGGCCCACAGCCACTGGGTGGGCTTCGGGAGCCACCTCGTTCGGGTTGGTGGCCACCGTCAGCTTGGTGGGCGGCCCGGCGGACCCGTCCGAGTACTCAGGAGACTCGGAGTGCGGGAACGCAGGCTTGGCCAACGGGTCGTGCTCGTAGTTGCCAGGGGGCGTGGCAAAGAACGACAGGCCCTGGACCTTGCTCGGGGTCACGGGGTGGCCCGTGTGCGGCAGCGAGCCCACCTGAGGCGTCTGGGGGGTCGCCTGGAGGTTGTCCTCCGAGAGATCGGTCACCACCGGGTGGTTGCCCGTGGCCTTCGAGACTGCGGGTGTGCCCACCGACGACGTGGGCTGGGCACCCGAGTCGCTCGGGACCGGCACAGGGGCCGGGGGGTCGCGGGCAGACGCCTTGCGGATCTTCTCCGCCTCCTTGGGGTCCTTGCGGTCCTTTTTGCCAAAGTTGGCCAAGAAGGCAAACGGCTGAGACAGCCTGCGGGAGCCCAGCGAGCTGCGACGAGGCAGCGCGGGGGCCTTGGTGGGGGTGGCCAGCTGGCCCGAGACCCCCAGCTGGCCCGAGACACCCAGCGCCCGCGGCGACTTGTCAATCGAGGTGACAATCGGGGTGGTGTCCTCGGACTCCACGCCCTTCTGGGCGGTCTTGGGCGTCACCGGCTCGGCCAACTGCTCGTCCACGGTGTCGATCTGCTCGCGCAAGTCGTCCAGGTGGACCAGGTAGCGGTTGAAGCCCAGGGCCAACGCGGGGTCGCGCTCGCCCTGGTGGTCGTTGTCGCTGTAGAACGAGGTAGCCAGCGGTTTGGGCTGGTGGCCGTAGCGAGAGCCCGAGGCTCCGCCAGCACCAGCGGTGCTCGCACCAACGCCAGAGCTTCCACTTGCCCGCACATCCTCGCCACTGGGCGCGTCCATGGGTCCGCCCGTGGGGTCAGCAGCAACCACCACGTCGCCCACCTCGTCCACGTGGGTGGTGGCCTTGTCGGTGTCCATGCCCACCAACCCGTGGCCCTGGCGCTGGGGCAGCACCGGGTGCTTCAGGTACTCCTCCACCACCGAAAGCACCGCGCCCTCGCGCTCGGCATTGGCCCGGTTGGGCACCTCGCGAGCCTCGCCCACCGAGGCGGAGCCCTGGGGAGGAGCAGGCTGCTCGACGGGGTCCAACCCGGGGGTGGACCCGAGGGTGATGGGCTCGGTGGTGAGGCCAGCGGGAGCGGCGCCAAACGACTTGTCAGCGGCAAACGACTTATCAGCGTTTCCAGTCACCGGCTCGAAACCAGAGTCTCTAGCCACACCAGCATCTCTAGCCACACCAGCGTCTCTAGACTCACCAGCTTCACCAAGTTCCGCACCCGGGCTTCTAACCTGTTGGTCTAACCCACCAGCCAGGCTGTCAACGGGTCTGGAATCCTCGTGCTCGGGAATCGACCCTCCGAGAAGATCGCCCCGCGAGCCAAAGTCGTAGTCGCTGGGCCGGGTGTTGTACCCATCCAACCGCGACGAGTTCAGGGTGTCCGCCCGGTTGAACACAGGCGGGACAATGTCCGAGTCGTACAACGACACCAGCAGGGCGCGCTCGCTGATGTTGTCGTTCTCCGCCGTCTTGAACGAGTCCTCGCGAGGCAACTGGGCCCGGGCCACCGCGCTCAAGTCGTTCATCAGCGTGGTGTTGCTGACGGTGTCGGGCTGGGCGTCGATGTCCGCGAGCGTGGGCACCTCGATGCGCTGGTCGCGAGCAAACTCGTCCAACGCAATGTCGCTCAGGTCCACGGTGTCGAGGCCCAGGTGGTCGAAGCGATGGGCGGCGCCGGCGAGAGCAGCACCAAACAACGCTCCGCCCACGGCCCCGCCGGCAGCACCCTCGGTGAGGTCCGCCAGGGGACACTGGTTGGCAAGCAGGTCCGGGCTGGCGGGGGTGGCGTCGGGAGCGTACGAGAGCCGCGAGGCAGGCACCTCCGAGAGCCGGGTGCCCTCGAAGTGGTCGGGATCAAGCAGAGGATGCCCGGGCTGCTCATTGTCAACCAGCTGCTTCTTTTCGGGCTGCTCGTCGATCCACTTGTCGGAGACCACTGCGGTTGGCTCAGACAAACCAGAGCCAAGCTCAGGCTTAGCTCTGTCACCAAGCAGAGTCGCAGCGACCGGCTCAGTGGACCGTTCGAAACCAGCGTCGTCAGGCCCCAGGATCGTGGGCTCGATGTTGGCCACGTCCTCTTCCGAGGCCTTGGGAGCGATCTCGGGAGCGGTGGGGGCGTCCGCCCAGTTGCGCTTGATCAGGCGCTCGCGCATCACCTCCGGCGGAGGCGTGGTGAACTCCTCGTCGTTGTCCAGGTCGTCGATCTCGGGCTCCACCATGCCGTACTCCTGGTTGGAGGTCAAGCCCGTGGGGTGAGACTCGAAGCCCGAGCCGAGAGTAGGGGTGGTGAACGCGTCCTTGGACACCTCGTCGCGGGCCTTGGGCAAGGGAGCCGCCTCGGTGGCAATTGCTTCAGAGCCCTGTTCACCCTGACCACCCAGCTGAGTATCCAACTGAGCACCCAGCTGACCACCCAAACGGTTGGTGTCAACCTCACCTAAGTGGCTGGTGTCAGCCTGACCCAATTGGTCGGTCTTGAGATCACCCACATTGGCAGTGACATCCTTCTCAGCCAAACGGTTGCTGACCTCACCCTTCTCACCCAGGCGGTCAACACCAACCTCTCCCTTGTCCTTCGCCAACGCCAGCCCCCCCACGGCTCCGGCAATCGCCAGCGCCGTGCCCACGCCCCACTTGTGCGGGTCGGACAGCGGCTCGGGCAACTCCGCCAGCGTGGGCAACCCCTTGACCGCGGTGGTCAGGAGCGCGTCCTCGGGCACCGCCAGCGGGTTGGGAACCACCAAACCGGGGCCCTCGTCCGTCTTGGGAGCCACCCGCGCCATCTCGGGACTCAGCGGCGCAGACTTGCGCAACACCAGGTTCCGCGGCGACATCGGGTCGAGCGAGTGGTAGTCGCCCTCGGGAATCACCGGTGGCGCCTCCGAAGCCTCCAACGGCTCCGCCTGCTTCGCGGTCTCCTCAAACTGCGAGCTGCGCCCGTCGGTGTGCACCACCTGCACCGGCAGCGAGATGGTCTTGTCGCCCGAAAGCGACAGCGTGCGGCGCTTCTTCTTGGCGTCCTTGTCCTTGGCGGCCTTCTTGTCGCTCTTGCTCCGCGAGAAGAGCCCGCGGAGCCCGCCCTTCTTCTTGGGCGGCGAGCTGGCGCCCGAGAACTGCGACGCGCCCGCAGACACCGCCGTCCGCTCGCTGTTGGGCGGGGTGGTGATGTCCTTGTGCGACGACGAGAGGATCGCTGCGCCTGCGCCGAGCGCCAACGGCTTGTCGAGCCCGGTCTTGGCCCCCGTGAACAGCTGGGCTCCCGTCAGTGCTGACCGCACCTGCGGGTCCAACGTCGAGTGGGCGTCCGGGTGGTCCGGGTCGCGGAGCATGGGCTTGACCGGCCGGTCGTAGTTGCCCAGCTCCTCCTTGGCGGGGATCCGGGCCACTGGAGGGGTCGGTTGCGACGCAGCCACCTTGGCGGCCTGGGCCGGCAGCGGCTGGGCCAGTTTCGGGCTCGTCAGCGGGTTCTGTGACGAGTGGACCGCCTGGGAGGCTGCTACCGCCGCAGGCTGGCCCGGAGCGTGTGCGGGCGTGGTCTTGGTTTCCTTGACCGCCACCACCGCGGGGTCCTGGGCCGGCTTGTGCTCGTGGCCCATCCCGTGGTGGATGCCGGCCACCGCAGCTGCAGCGGCCGCGGCTCCAGCAGCCACGCCAGCGCCCGCGGCGCCTACACCGTCCGAAGACAGAACAGCCGGCTCCACAGACTTCTTGGGCTCGTCTACTAAAGGCTTCTTTGGCTCGTCCACGGTTTTGGTGGCCTTATCCACGGCCACCGGGACAGGCTCCTCGAAGCGGTCGACCGCCGCAGACTCGCGCTTGGCCAACGCCTCGGGGTCCTCCACGGGCTCCAAGTAGGCGTCGGCCGCCTTCTCCTCGCGGTACGCCACCGCGTCCGGGTCCTCGACGGGCGCCAAGTACGCGTCCGCCACCGCCGCCTCCTTGCTGGCCACGACCTGGGGGCTCTGCACGGGCTGGTCGTAGCGGTGGACGGCCTCGAGCTCCTTCTCCCGGAGCTCCAGCGGGTCCTCGACGGGCTGGAGATAGGCGTCAGCCACCGCAGACTCCTTGTTGGCGACCTCCTGGGGGTCCTTCACCGGCTCGAGATAGGCATCTGCCACAGCGGACTCCTTGTTCGCAATCTCCTCGGGGTCCTTGACGGGCTCGAGGAAGGCGTCGGCGATGCCCGACTCCTTGTCGCGGATCTCCTGCGGGTCCTTGACGGGCTCCTCGTACTTGTCCACCATCTTCTCGAGCTTGCCCTTGATGCCCAGGTACTCCTTGTCCAGGGGGTCGTGAGACACCAGCGACGCTTGTGTGTCCTTGTGGGACAACAGAGACGCCTGAGTATCCTTGTGAGACACCAGAGACTGTGCGTCCCTCACCTGAGCCTCACCAGGCACGGCAGCTCCACCCAACGGAGCCGCGGCCTCTAAGTTGGCGGGAGCCCCAAGCGACGCAGGGTCCGCGTGGAGCTGCTCGGCCTCGTGTGCCGTGAGCGGGTGCCCGTTGAACGGAGGCGACACCGGGCCGTGGGCCGAGCCCACCAGCGACTTGCGCCGCAACTGCTCGTTCTCGCGTGCCGACAACCGGTGGCCGTTGAACGGCTCCGACACCAGCGGGTGGGCGAGGACGCCAGCGGTGGCCGCGGCTCCTGCGCCCGCAGCGCCTGCGCCAGCCACCGCGGCCGCACCCAGGTGATGCTTGTGCACGGGCTGGGGCAGTCTTGGCAGTTTCAGCGGTTGCTTCGGGCTGCGGTGGCTGTGGTTCATGGCCGCGGCCTCCTCGGCCGAGAGGCGGTGGCCGTTGAAGGGCTCCAGGATGGAGCGCGGGCTGAGCTCGGCCAGGGGCGCAGACGGCGATGGGGTAGACGGAGTAGCCTGGGAAGACAAAGGCTGGTTCAAGTCTGCAGACTTGGCGTGAGAAGTGGTGTCTTGAGCAGTCTCTGGCTGGGTGGAGGTCTCAGCAATCACTGGAACAGTCTCAGACCGTCCAACCGGAACATTCTCGGCTCGACCAACCGGGACAGTCTCAGACCGACCGATCTCAGACTCACCGTACGGAACCAGACCCTGGAAGGCAGGGATCTCGGGCTTCGCCTGGCCATGAACCTCGGAAGTCTCCGGAACAGCCTTCTGGCCCAACTCGGACGCCTCCTCCTGACCCAACTCGGATGCCTTCTTCTGACCACCCAACGGCACCACCACGGGCACCACCACGGGCACCACCGGCTCGTCGTGCTGCGGCGGCTCGGCGCCCGCCACAAAGCTCGTGGACGGCACCGACACGTTGCGCTCGGGCTCCGACACCGGCTCGGGCTCCACCAGCTCCTTGACGGTGGTGGCGAGCGGCGCAAGCTCCTCCTCGACGGGGTCCTCGGCGATGACGTCAGTCACCACCTCCGACACGCTCAGCCCGGGGGTCACCGCAGAAGGCGTGCGGAGATGCGAGCCCGCCATGCCAGCGCCAGCGCCTAGGGCTGCTCCCGCGGCGGCTCCGGCGAGCGTGGGCGCCAACAGGTCGTACTGTGCGGGCTGGGCCGGTGGGTTGAGATTGGTAGGGCCTGCCTGGATGGGCTCGTCAAGGGGCTCCTTGGCGATCGGGTCAACAGACTCGGACTCCTTGGCAATCGGGTCAACAGACTCGGACTGCTCGACGATCGCGGGCTGCGACGGGCTGGCGACGTTGCGGGAGCCCAAGTGGTGCGAGGGGGTCTCAATAGGCCCAGCAAGGGGCGAAGGAACGGGCTTGCGGGTGGGCTGGGAAGCGGGCTGAGCCGAGCCAGGCTCGCCAGCATCCAGAGAATGAGGGTAGGCCTGAGATTGCTCAGCCTCGTGGCTGTGGCCAAGCTGGTGGCCATCCGTAGACTGACCATAGGCCTGAGACTGACCAGCCACGTTGCTGTGAACACCAGCTTCTTGGCCATATCCAACACCACCCTCGTGGCCATGGCTCGGGCCAACACCCTCCTGTCCGTGGCTCTGTCCATGGCTCTGAACACCACTCTCCAGTCCGTAGCTCTGTCCATGGCTCTGACCACCCTCCAGTCCACGACTCTGGCCCTGGCCTCCCACCGGCGACTCAAACTTCTCAAACATCTTGTTCCCGCTCCGCTTCAACTTGTCCTTGAACCCCAGCTTCTGCTGCGGCAGCGGCAACGCGTGCGAGTCCGCGGGCGGCGGCAGCAGGTGGTGGGCCCGCAGCGGGTACGTCTCGGTGAACAGCGTGCGCGAGTCCTCGGGCTCCACCGGCGCCGCGGGCTCCAACTGCTGCTGGTGCTGCTGGTGCTGCACCAGCTTGCGCCGCCCAAACAACCCGAACTTGCGCTTCTTGGGCTCGTCGTCGTCGCTGGAGTAGCGTCGCTCGCGCTTGGCCTCCTTTTCTTCTTGCCTGGCGGCCTTCTCCTCCTGGCGGGCGGCCTTTTCCTCCTGCTTGGCCGCCTTTTCCTCGGCCCGCCGCTGCTTCTTCTCGTCCTTCTTCAGCGGCACTCCGTCGCGCAACAGCATCCCCACGAACCCGCGGTGGTGGTTCTCGTAGTTGTAGTTGGGCTGCACGCCCTCGTCCTGGGCGGCCATCGCCGCGGCCGTCACGGGACCCACGCTGGGCTTGGCGCTGAACGGCTTGGCAAACACCTTGGGCAGCGTCTGCGGCGGCAGCTCGGGCGGAGCCACCACAGCGCCCACCTCGCGGTCGCCGTACACCTTCTTGTGCGCAGCCTCGAGCGCGGCCGCGTAGAAGTCCGCCAGAGGCACCAGCAGCAGCGCCGTGGGCAACCCCTCCTTGTTGGTGCCTCGCTTGGGCGCCGGAGGCATCGCGGTGTGCGGCCCGGGCAGCAGCACCCGCGGCTTCGGGGTGTCGTCGTAGTAGTGGCGGGTCTCCACCATGTTGTTGAACTTGATCAGCCCGGGCGGCAGCGCCAACGCCTCCAGCTGGGACGGCAGCGGCATGTCTGGCGGGCGGATGGTGGGCAGCAGCCGGAACAGCTGGTACGGGTGGTTCGGGACCGCGTAGTCGTCGTCCGCGGGCTCCACCACCTCGTCCGCGTGCTTCAGCGGCTCCACCGTGGGCAGGTGCTTGAGCGGTGCCACCGTGTCGTCAGGACGGTTCTTGAGTGGTGCCACCGTCTCTTCCCGGTTCTTGAGGATCAGCCGCAACGGCTTCTGCGACAGACCCATCAGCGTGAGCAGGTTAGCCCGCATCTCCACCGGCTTGAGCGGCGGCAGCCGGTACTCGCCGCTCTCCTTGACGGTGGGGTGGTGCTGGTTGAGCTTGAGCGCGCGCGGCTGGTCGTCGAGGTAGTTGTAGTCAAAGTCGTGCAAGTCCTCGTCGATCTTGTCCAAGTTGACCTGGCCGTGGCCGCCGCCCGAGAGCAACAGGCCCGCGCGCATCAGGTTCAGCCGCAGCCCGCCACGCAGGATGTTTTTCGTGGTGGTCTCGATGATGTTGGACCCGTCGGCCATCGTCTTGATGGTCTTGGTGGTGATCAGCTGGGTGCGTCCGGCCAGGTCCACCACCCGCGTGGTCTTGGTGGTGATGACCACGTCGTCGTCGTCGTCGGCGTCATCGTTGACGATCTGGTCGATCAGGAGCCGGCGGGGCCCGGTCAAGCTCAGGGCCCGGCGGGCAGGTTGCTGTGGCAGCAGCGGGCCCGTGTGGTACAGCGGTTTCGGGTTGTACACGTACTTGCGGGGGGCGCCTGTCATCAGCATCAGCCGGCCGGCCGCGGGCTTGCGGGCCTGGGGCTGTGGCGAGTTGCCCAGGTGCATCCGCATGGCGGCGGCGGCCGCGTTGCCTGCGCCGGCGGCGGCGGTTTTCAGGATGAACGGGGCCAGCTGCTGCTGGCTCTGGTAGCGGTTGAGCTCGTCCTGGTACTTGGCAAAGCCCTGGTAGTTGTTACTTCGCTGGAGGTTAGTATGGGAGG
>JAKTTW010000097.1:0-42325 GCA_030560525.1 Diutina catenulata
TTTCGACCTATCGAGGGTAAGTTCTCGTGACTAATGAACTGAAGATAAGTGCCTACGAATTCCGCTGAATTTGACTAGTACCCTATAATTTTTCTAAAAAATATTGGAACGACTGTACCCCTTACCGTCGGTTTGGCCAATAGTCTGCGTATTTGGTTTTGCTGATAAGTCCGTCGCTGGTTATCGTAGGGTCACCCGGATCAACGCATAATAGGGGCACAATCGACTTTTGCTTGCATCATGCTTGGCAATTGGGTATAAGCTCACACGAGATAGCATCGTTCGAGGGGTGTCGTCCCATACCACCCCTGGCCACGACTAAACGCTTTATTAGCCAGTAGCTGCATAATAACTCTCAACTCAAGCTTGTGATCCATGTCCGTGCTCCTCGGGACTACTTGCTCAGAAGCACCCCTTTCTCCGTCAGGGGCGTCATACGGCTAGCATAGTTATAATTAGCCACCGGGAAAACAACTCTCTCTGAGTATCTACCGCATTTATATTAGTTTTCACCTTTTATTTGGCTTCTCATATCCCCTCACCTCCACCCTCTTTTGATCTCCGCGTGAAAATTTTTCTACAGTGTATCCGTGATTAATGACGTTCCTATTATTATACAAATTAACCGAAAATCTAGTAGATCTTCTGGGGGGGACCCATGGTCGACTTGATAACGAAACCGCCAACGTTCTGCCAGTTCTTCTTCAACAAAGAAACCAAGAAGTTAGCGGCCATCAAGACCTGGTTGACGATAATGTCCTCCTCCATCTCAACGTGACCAACGGCAACAGACATACACAAGACCTTCTTCAACTGGAACTTGATGGTGGACTTGACGTCCTGGACCTTACCGTACAAGTCGTCGTTGTGAGACACGGGGGTGGGGAACTTACCAGCCTTGGACAAACCAGGACCCAACAAACGGGGGATCTGCTTAATCAAGACCTCGGAAGCGACGAAGGCGTTGTACTTCTTGGCCAACTTCTTGATCAACTTCTTGTTCTTGTTCAACTTCTTCAAGTCCTCAACCGACATGGCGTCAATACCAATAGACTTGGCACGGTCAACGTCGAAAGCGTCACCAAACAAGCAGATAGACATGTTGGGACGGGGGACCTCGGGAAGTCTCAACGAACCAGCGAAACGCTTGTCTCTCTGGGGGTCGTAGTTCTTCAACGAAGCCTGCAACTCGATGGACTCGAGAAAGTTTCTAGGCTTGGTCTCCTTAGAGTACTTGATGATCTCTTGGACCTTGGCGCGAACCTCGGAGCTGGGCAATTTCGACATGTTACTTGTCTTCCAATGTAAAAACTTTGGTAAAGAGGTACCCCTTCCCGCACGATTTTTTTTTCACCGGGCGTCTGCGCCATCGGAGCGGACTGCAGACAATGCTAGGGTTAACAACCCTAATCACGTGAATGACAAAACGGGTAATATTCACAGGGTAAGGGGGTTAAATTGCTAAAATAAGTGGTGGAAACGTCGAACTTAGAAGAGCGTAGCAGCTAGTGGCGTAATCTGCTTGCTCGCTAACTTCCACTTCCGATCTCTCCACGCTTTGTGTTGACGCACGTCACCGTTGACACCCGTCAAACACCCGATGTCTGTCACCACGGACTCGCCGTGGCAACACTACACGTAGCTCCGTCAGACGCGTCTGTTTGCACACGTGGTAGCCAGTCGTCTAACCTAGTTTCTCTTTGTGTCTTCCTAGCCAGGATAGACTCCTCCCCAATCCGTCGCTAATTTCTGCACGATGCATAATTACGAGCCGTTGCAAAACAGGAACATAGATAAAGAAGATTAAACGTACGTACTTACTTAATAGGCGCAGCAGCTTCCTCCTTTTTGGCCTCCTGGCCATCCTGACGAGCCTGGATAACCGCCGCCCACTTGGCCATTGAGGGGTACTTGGGCATCTCTTCCTGATTCATGACACACACGCCAATAGTAGCCAAATCAGCAGCTGTCAAGTCATTGCCCACCAAGTACGAGTTGCCGGCCTTGAACTGCTTCTCACACCATTCATTCATAAAGGCAAACAAATCGTGACGGAAACGCGGGAGGTATCCCTGGAAGTAGGCGTGGTTGTTTTCACACTTCATCATTTTGACGATAACCTCGGGCACAATCGAAGGCATCAACGAGCCCTCACCAAGGTGCAAAAAGAAAAGTACATCCTCTTTATCGTTAGGGGTCTTGCCCGACATCTTGTTTTCGGGGTCGAAGTGACGTATGATGTATTCGAGAATGTACCCCAGCTCCGCAAGAACTCTGGACGTACCGTCCTTGAACTGGACTTCCACCATGGGCAAGTGACCAATGGAGCAGAGCTTGGCCAATTCAGCGGGAGGGGACTCACCGGCTTGGCGGGGCTGGCGAACGTGGCCCACAATTTCGTGGGGGAGCCCGAGGCTTCTGATCAACCACACCACGGGGATACCGCGGCCACCGGGGAAAGTGTGCACAACGAGCTTGTCAAGGTTTTCCATTATGAGTGAGTAACTAGGACGGATTCTAAAGCCATTTATAGACAGTCAGGGGTCAGCCAGTTTGCAAACGGGTGGTTTTGAGCGATCTACGGGGGTATCCCAAAGTGGTAATAAAGTCGGAGACGAACTGAATTGGCTAAAAATTGAATAGCACAAGCCAATCGCCAGATATAAGTGTAGTAAAGAGGGGGACTAAGCGACTGGTAGTTCTAGTCCAATCTCAAACCCATTGCCTCTGCTGCTTGGGAAGCCGGACAGCGTATAAGGCGCTTACTAAGCGTTCTAAGAGGCAAGAGGCACAGTCGCTCAATCCTGTTGACACAGACCGAGGGTTGGGTACTGACTAAGCTAGCGTCTAGGCAGTGCCGCCAAACCAGGGATGACAGGTGAATTCCCACGTGCCGAGCGGGGGATCAATCCCGGCCATTGTCATCCATAAACCAAGCCGAAGAGCCGATGGCTCGTACCGGTAGACTAGCCAACCAATCCATATGAGTAATGCAGCACACTAAACCAGTAGAAACGTACTCCGCTTAATCATGAATGCATAATGACTACCGACACCCGAAACCGACCCAACAACTTTCCTCGGCTTCAGGTCACGAGCGACGGTGCCGCCTACACGTGGCTCGTTATCCCCTCTCTACGTCACCTCTTTCATGTCGTCTCGGCTGTTGACTACCTGCCCGGGCTCGCTTCTTATCTCTCAGGGCACACAACCCCGATACCCACCGCCGGACCAATTGGCTCGCTCCACACCCACCCAATCGCTATACAACTCCACAGCTAAATTCCGATAAGACCCCACTACACCCCCCGACCACCTAAAAACCCCTTTCCCTTCCCCTTACCCGACCCCACCGGCCCCCTTCTCTTCGCTACGCGATCAAACAAAACACGACTCACCACTAGCTCATGAGCGAGCCGGCCCCGTACAACAACTCCGACGATGAGGACGGGCCCACCCAGATGGCCGACGACTTTGTGTCGTTCCCCACCATCCCCGATCCCGAGCAAGAACAGCGGGGCACCTTCAAACGCATCTTCACCAACACCATCCGCAAGGTCACCACCAATGCCACCAACTTAGTGCCCAACTACAGTCCGCGCGCGGATTACGAGCCAAAGGTCGACTCGATAGACCTCGAAGAAGACGAGGACGAGGGCCCTGTGGTTGCTGCGCCGCCTCCAGCGCCCCTGCCGCCTCCTCCGGCGTCTCTGCCCGCTCCACCCGAACCGCTGCCACCAGCAACGCTACCGCCTGCGCCACCGGCCCCGGCACCGCTGCCAGTGGCCCACAGCGTCGCCGCAACCTCAACCAACGACGACGACAGCATTGTCGACCCCGGACGGGTCGCAGCAGACAACCGGAGTTTGCGGTTGCTCTCGCACCACCAGCCCATGACCAGGCCCACCAATGTGACGGTGACGCTGCTGCAGGCCATCAGCCAGCCCGTCAAGCCCACGCTCAGCCGGGACATCTCGTCACTCCAGAGCAAAATCACCCTGATCTTCAACAACTTGCCCAACGACATTGAGCTTTCTGACGACGATGACGACCTGGACGACACATCGGAGACCACGATAGCTACGCCCGCACCGGCGCCTGTGCCCGAGCTTCAGCCACTCTCGCTCTACAGCGACCTGATTGCCCTGGAGCTGCGAGTAAAGGTGGTCCACGGGGTGACACAGACCCAGCCGGGCGAGCTGCCACTGTTGCTGCTGTTTAAGGCTCTCACCCGCAAGGACGTGCGCAAGAAGCCCAGCAACTTGCTGAGCCTCTTGTTGGACAACGCCAAGCAGTTGGTGTCCCGTAAAAAGCGCAAAAAGAACGCGCTGCAGAACCCACTCAAGAGCGGGGGCATCGCTCGCCAGTACTGGATCAACGACGCGTTCGTGCTGGACTGCCTCAACTGCTTCAAACCGTTTACCGCCTTCCGGCGCAAGCACCACTGCCGGTTCTGTGGCCAGATCTTCTGTCTGGAGTGCACCCGGTTTATCAGCTACACCCAGCACAAGGAGGAGCGCAAGCGGCGCCACGCGTTGGCCGAGGGGCTTGAGGTGGCGGAGCCGCAGCAGAAAGTGTATCTGGACAAGCTCCGGGTGTGCAAGCCGTGTCTCCTGGAGGTGATTGTGTACTTGAGCGACGATCTGACCGACGACGACGAGCCCCTCGTGGAGCTGGAGCTGGAGACCACCGACACCGACGCTATACCGCTCGTGGGAGCGAAAAAGACCCCCAAGATGGCCATCCCTGCCACCCGTAGACGCGGAGAAGCCGTAGAAATCCCCGTGGTGAAGCTGCTGCTTCCCCGCCAGGTGCTGGACCACCACTTGGGGATCACCCACCACCTGAAGTGGGAGATGCGCAAGCCGCTGGCCCTGAAGTTGCGGATCCACCTGGGGCTGGAGGAGGTGACGGGCGACGAGGCCCTGGCGCTGGAGGTGGCGCTGGCAGTGCAGATACTGCTGCTGGAGTCCGACGAGGACGAACAGGTGATGCTGTTGTACCAGGCGCTCCCCCGCAACTCCGACCGGGTGGTTCCGACGCTCCGCGAGTTCCCCGACATGTTGCCGCGGTTCAAGCCGTCGCCTGCTCCCGCCCCCGTGCCTCAGCCACCGCCCAAAATCCACTTTGAGGACGCTCCCGCCAGCCGGCTGAACGAGCGGGCCCACGCGCTGTTGTTGCGGATGCGGCTGCGGCGGCGGCTGAGGCTGCGGGCGGTGTCGATTCTCACCCAGGCCAACTACCGGTTGCCGCTGTTGGAGCACCTGGGGCTGCCTCCGCTGCCTGGGTTTGAGCGCGAGATGTCTCACGACTTGGCCGACGTGGAGGACAACCTGGTGTTTGACGACGAGGGCCCCGACCCGTACCGCGAGCTCCACGACCGGGTGGTGCGCCAGTGTCTCACCGACTGCGATGTCACCCGTGAGGACGAGTGGTTGGGTGCGATCAACAGGTGCCTCGAGAACACCCACCAGCTCAAGTTGACCGACACCTTGGACGTGAGGCAGTATATCAAGATCAAAAAGCTTCCCGGTGGCCAGATCCGCGAGACCCATGTGCTCGACGGGTTGTTTTTCACCAAGAACATCGACCTGAAGAAGATGCGCCCCGTGATCAGCCGGCCCAAGGTGGTGTTGCTCATGTTCCCGCTCGAGTACCTCAAGCACAAGCAGCAGTTTATCCTGTTGCGGATGATCCAGCTGCAGCAGCTGGTGTACATCGCCAACCTCGTGCTGCGGCTCGTGCTGATGGAGCCCGACATTGTCGTGGTGGGCGACACCGTGTGCGGGCTCGCGGAGCAGCAGCTCGAGGAGGCGGGGATCACCGTGATCTCCAACACCAAGCCCCAGATCATCGAGCGGCTCTCGCGGTACACCGGAGCAGACATCTTCCAGCTGGTGAACGACTTGTTCTTCAAAAAGGGCCGGGCAGGCGTGTGTGCCCAGTTTGAGATCCGCCACTTCAAGCACGGGGACCGGGTGAAGCTGTTTGCGTTCTTCGAGGGGAACGACCGTAGTGCTGGGTTCACCATCACGCTTCGCGGAGGCGACGACGACACGCTCACGGGAGTCAAGTACGCTACCGAGACCGTGCTTCCCGGGGTGCTCAACGCCAAGTTCGAGAAGCTGTTGTTTTCCGACTTGGCGGTGACTGCGGTGCCCGCTACGCCTCCCCAGCCCGACCAGAAGCTCGACGCGGTGCTTGCCAACCCGATCGAAGTCACGCTTGACGACTCCGAGGTGGTCCAGTACATGCACTTGCTCCAGAAGCGGCTTCTCTCGCTCTCGCCATCGATCGGGTTCCCGCTTCCCCGCCCATTGGCTCGGGTGCTTGCGAGCTACTACCGCTACTACGACTACGTCCAGTCCCACCAGCGGATCTCCGAGCTCCAGCCGGGCGACCACGTGCCTCCCGACCTCTGGGCGGGCACCGGGATCGACCCCGAGCTGGTTCCGTCTCACGAAGCCCCCCAGGTGCTCCAGAGCTCGCTGACAGCTGTGCTCCGCCAGTTGCTCCACGACTACCAGACGAGAGCTCGCACGTGGGCTGCGCTGTTGCTGTTCCCCACCTACCAGTTGTACCCCATGTTCCACCGCCAGCTCCACGTGTTGCACCTGTCGGTGTCCATCAAGCACGCTACGCCCTGTGCTGGTCCTCTGACGCTTCTAATCGACTTTTACTCCGATAACGACAAGTGTCTTGGGGTGTTCCTCGACGTGATCTACCAGGAGCTGGCCCGGATGTGTCTCGAGTGCGGTGACCCCATGCTCAATCACTACACCTCCTACGTGCACGACCACACCAAGCTTGTGTTCGTCGTGGAGAAGCTCGACACGCAAAAGGTGCGCAACCAGCGGGTGATGTGGAGCTACTGCAAGCTCTGTGGAGCCACCACCCCCGTGGTGCCCATGCACGACGACACCTACTACTTGCTGGTTGGCAAGTTTCTCGAGCTCTCGTTCTACACAGAGGCACACACCCGCCACTGTCTGCACCTGTTCTTTGCCAACTACGTGCGGTGCTTCGCTTTGAACGACCTTGTGGTGCGGGTGGAGGCCAGCGACATCGAAACCTACGAGGTGGAGGTGCCCAAGAAGCAGTTGGAGGACGTGCCGTTGGTGGACTTCCGGTTGAAGCAGGCGCTGTACGTGCGGATTGGCGAGAAGCTCACCGCGTTCTTTGACCTGATCCGGACTCGGCTTACCCGGGTGAAGTTGGACACCTTTGCCGCGCCCGAGGCTGGGTTGGCGCAGTTGGCCACCCTCAAGGACCAGGCAGCCAAGGAGTTGGCCGAGTGCCGGGCCACCCTCGAGGAGCTCTACAACAACCTGGACCCCACCAACTACTTGTGTCTCAACCAGGTGTTGCGGCTGATCCAGAAGCTAGGTGTGGCCTGGGACCACCAGTTCACCCAGTTCGAGCAGAAGTTCTTGCCGCTGGAGAACGATGTCACCAAGATCACCCAGTTCCACTTGCGTAACTTTTTGGCCGACAACGACGCCGACGAGGAGGCTCCCGACGACGTGCCCCAGTTGAACCGGGACAAAACCAAGGAGATGTTGCCCGAGAGTCTTTACGACAAGCTCCCCGAGTCGCAGGAGCCACCAAAGTCGCCCGAGGCAACTCCTCCAGGAACTCCCACCACCCCGCTGGACCCCGTCGAGGCAGAGTTCCACGACAAGCGGCAGTTGTGGCAGCAGCGGATCAACGAGGAGGAAGAGCCACCGCTGCCTGCTGCGGTCACCCAGGGATTGCACCTGTTGGGGCTTGCCAACTCGCGGGTGTCCCAGCTCGCGCTGTTCTTTGACAAGATGAACATCGACCAGATCTCGCAGGAGTTCAAGAAGCAGCGTGAGCGCGAGCTCCAGCGCCGGGCTGACAAGTACCCGTTGGCCCAGCCCATCCAGCAGCTGAAGCCCATTGTTGAGGTGTACGACAACATTGACGATGCGGTGGTGGTTGTAGACGAGCCCCAACCGGCCAAACAGCCAATTACGACGCGACCGCTGGACCGCCCGCAGCCCCAGGAGCTGCGCAACGAAGACTCGCTTTTCAAGCAGCTTGCCACGTTCTGGGCCGACCGGGCAGCCACCCTTTGGGAGCCTCTCGAGTACCCGTTGGGGGTGCACGAACACACATTTGAGGACCTGGAGGTGATTGTGCGCGAGGACGAACCGCTGCTGTTGGTGGCCTTTTGCTTGCTGACGTCAAACTACCGCGACAAGATCACCCTCATGAACGACGCCGTGGGGGACGACCCGGTGTTTGACGCTACCGACGCCGCAGCCAACCGCCGGGCGATGTTTGCTAAGCTCGAGCGCAAGTTCAAGCACCACCACGACATGCGCGAACAGCCACCGCTCCAGCGGATCATGACCCAGAACAAGCTGAACCACTTGAAGTACAAGCTTGAGGACGGTCAAACGACGTTCTCGTGTAAGATTTTCTATCTGGAGCAGTTTGAAGCCTTCCGCAGAGCCTTGGGCAACGCAGACTCGTTCGTGCAGCTGCTCTCGCGGTGTATCAAGTGGGAGCTGAAGGGCGGGAAGCTGAAGCTGTCGTTCTTGAAGACGCTCGACGACCGGTACATTGTCAAGGAGTTGAGTAAATCCGAGTTGGAGCTGTTTGTCGCTATTGCTCCGTTCTACTTCCGCTACATCTCGCAGACGGTGTTCAACAACTTGACCACAGCCTTGGCCAAGATCTTCGGCTTCTACCAGATCGAGATCGTCAACAAGCGCGGCCAGCTGTTCAAGATGGACTTCTTGATCATGGAGAACTTGTTCCACAACCACCAGACCACGCGCATCTTTGACTTGAAGGGTCTGATGCGCAACCGTCACGTCCAGCAGACGGGCAAGGCGGACGAGGTGTTGTTGGACGAGAACATGATTGAGTATATCTACGAGCTGCCGGTGTTTGTCGGGGAGCAGCTGAAGAAGTTGATGCGCGGGTCGTTGTTCAACGACACCCTGTTCCTCTCGGCAATGGACGTGATGGACTACTCGTTGGTGGTGGGTATCGACGACACCCTGCACAAGTTGTACATTGGTATTATTGACTGGTTGCGAGCGTTCACCTGGGACAAGAAGGTGGAGAACTGGGTGAAAGGCAACCTTGGCGGGACCAACAAGAAGGGTAAGGACCCGACGATTGTCACGCCGAAGCAGTACAAGATGCGGTTCCGCGAGGCGATGGAGCGGTACATTCTTGAGGTGCCCGATCTTTGGTACGAAGGCGGGCGGTAGAGAATTATAGATAATAGAGGATAAGAATAGGGTGTGTAATGACAGTTGTGTGATGGCGGGGTATTCTGTCAAATTTGTGTCTTTCTGCTAGAAATGGCTAAAATTAGCTACAGCTTCAATTACACAATACCAATCATCCTTGCCAGCGCGTCCACCGGCCAGGCCCTACGCACGTAACCACCCAACACCTCGCCTTCATTGTCCCCTATAACTCCCCTTTCCCCTTCATTGCTACCCCCTATTCTACCTACAATTACGAGATAAAGGCGATCTGCCACCCACCAGCAACCGCTTTGTGTCACCTCGCAACCTAAAGTTTAATTATAGACATCCATCTACCCCTCCACACCGCAGTGCCAAGGGATTGCCGAATCACTCCAAGAAAATACCCCGTTCTTTGCATGGCATTCGTTCCCTGACCACAACCGATGCAGTACCATGCTACATTCCCCGGTGGTTTCAGATCGCTGCGGGTTATAGATCGCCGACGACCAATGGTGACCGGTACACACGACGGGACACAAAGTGGGCTGGACCCTCTAACCCAAAGCCTTTTGTAGCACTACACCCCATCTTCGCCCAACTCGATATGGGCCCAGAAAACCGCTGATGGTCAGGGAACCTCCACAGCAACGTCCAATAATAGGTGACGAATTTCAGGTGATCCCTCAGCCTCTCGGCGGTTCTACGTGACCGGTACGTGACCGGTGCTAGAAAGCAACACAGTGGCAAACGGTGCTGGTTGTGGCACCGCGTGGGTATGCCGACCGCGGTAGTAGGCGTGCGCCCACCAAGGAGACTGCCGATAACGCCCTTCGCCGGCCAACGGGCACAGAAATTCCAGGCGGGCATTGTTCGTACTGGTGGTGAAATTCCCGAAACCGACGGTGCCAACGGCAACCAAGGTGTCTAATCACCCCACGCCGGCTCCCCGCTTTATCGCTACACACAGCCTCGTGGATTGTTTTTCTCCTGCATTACGCGCGAGTAGAGCCGTGCGTCACGGTCAAGCCAGCCCGCGGTGGTTGCAACGGGGGTAGCAGCGTAGTTTTGTAGGCACCAACCCCAATTGGCACCGCCACGGCCCAGCTGGCGCGGTGTAGCACCCTGTGGACACCAATGACGCCTACTTTTCGCGCCGCTTCAGCCCCATCTGCACCGTCCACGGCTTTTGTGTGGCTGGATATATAAGGTTTATTTATCCTCGCCCCGGAATTTTTCCCAAACACCATTGCCATGATCGGATTCCAGCTGTTGGCGCTCGTGCTCTGTCTTGTGGCATTTGTGTTCATGCTCCTAGCCCTGATCCTGGGCCCCGTGGCCCCCACGCTCAAGCTTGCGGAGGCCGGGTCCACTGTGTTTGGCATTTTCGGTTACGTCACCGGCAATACTAAAACCAAAGGGTACCCGATTGCGATTCTGAAGGCGGACACGGGGGTTTCTGACTGGTTGTTTTCCAGTCTGCGCCGGGACACCGTGGCCAAGGCGTTTGTGGTTGCTCCCATCGCCTGTGGGTTGGCGTTCTTGGCCATCATTGCCTACGGTTTTGGCCACGTGACCCGTGTCGGACGGATCGTGGGGTTTGTGCTCAACTTGTTGGCGTTTGCAGCGTGTGTGGCGACCTGTGTCACGGTGGTGCTTGCGTTCTACCCGCACGTTGGCGTGATTGGCTGGTTGACCGTCGCTGCCGCCGGGTGTGCACTTATCGCGCTTGTGATGGGCGGGGTGTCGCTCTGTTTTGGCGGCAGGGACGACGAGTACGATGAGAACGACCTGGAGCTGTACACCGCCGGGTACACCTCGCAGAAGTTTGACGACAAGTTTGCCAACGTGCAAACCAACACCATCAGCTTGCCCCACACCAACGACACCCAGGGGTACGATTTCGCAGCCAAGCCGTTCAACCACCAGCAGCCCACGAAGACGGTCACCAACGACCTGGGCTCCGTCGGCTCCAACCGCCACATGCAGGCCCCGCCCGACCTGGTGGTGGGGCTGGTGGCCCTGCACCCGGTGGTGCCTCAGCTGGCCCCTCGGGTGACTCCCGCGATGGCTGCTGCCACGGGCAACATCAACGACCCCTACGGCAACCCCACCCAGTTCTCGCACAACCAGGCGGTGGCACGAGGCGAACCGCAGGCACCGTACCCGACGGGAGCCCCGCTGCTGACCTACGACGCACTGGTGTTTGAGCACCACCCCAACGTGGAGGGCCACCAGCCGTTCACCGAGATGGACGACTACGACGTGGGCGAGGACGTGGTGCGCAACTACCACCTGGACCTGGATCTGGACTTCACCTCGGTGAGCCAGCGCGAGCCCAACCCGTACTACAACGGCAACCCGCCGCCGCCGCCGCCGCACCAGCAGTACCCCAACGTCCAGCAGTTTGCCCCGAACTACAACCAGCAGTTCATGCAGCTGCAGAGCCAGCCCTACCACGGCAACGTGGCTCCGCGTGGGTACGCTCCCCAGGCGTCTCCTCCGGCGCGTGGGCCCACCACCTCGGAGCAGGTGCTCAACCAGAACCCCGACTTCAACTTCGTTGGGGCTACTAGACAGAAGCGGGCCCAGGCGCCCGGGTTTGTGCCCGTGGCTGCCCGCTACAAGCAAGGCGGCGGCCGGCCCGCTGCTAACCAGGGTCCCCGCAGCGGCCCCTACTCGATCACGTAACGACTGTATTAATAGATGAGAAGATAGGAGGAAGTAGAGTGAGTGGAGTGTGGAATGTGTTGGGTTGGTGGAGTCGGTGGAGGGAAGAGCTTCACCTGCTGATGGAAGCCCCAGTTCGGAGCATTGATGATGGCGCTTTGGGTCGTAGAAGCAGTACAAATTGGGTTAATGGGATGCTCTTAGAGAGCTTCGATGGGCTCGCTAGTGTGACGTATTTTCCAGGTGTGTTCTTGGCACTCTGGATGGTGGGTTGGTGAGAGTGTACTGGACCGTAGCGTTTTCCAAGTCTGCCTGGGTGCTCTGAGGAGTAGATAGACCAAGAATGGGTTATACAAGGGTGTTTGGGGAAAACGGTGCGGCGGAACCCAGGTGTTCGGGGTTTCATGCGGTTCGTATTTAGGTATTGTTACCCCTTGCAGTCAACATGCAACGGTTAGATGTGACACAAAATGTACAGAAGGATATATACCACTTGATTGAATGGAACATCGATCCACGTTGAAGTACGACACCACTGTCGATGAAGCAAGGCACCTGAGCTACTCAGCGACTGCTATTGGCCTCGAGGCTGACCCCAAATGGCCTCTGTCGTGACTGCTGTTCTCAAGATGAATCATTGAAGCGCTACGCCAAAAAGCCGGCGAAAAGCGCCCAAAGAGCGTGGAATAAACTATCGACGCTTACCCATCCGTGTCTGCTATGCCTCAGGAGTTTTAGGTTGATTTCCCGGGTTTTCTCCAACCAGGCTAGCCACAGGGTGACCAAGGTAGTGCATATAGTCAAGTTGTTTGTGGTTGGGCACCACCTGCCCTAGGACCACTCTAGGGTGGGAACTAACCCACAAACTACTTGGAAACATCAGTTGAACCATGCTGACGCTGCCACAACGCTGCAAAAAATTTTGGGAAAACAAGGCCCACAGGAACCTATGTCAATTTTGAGCTCGGTCACGTGATCCATTGTCACATGATACTAACAAATGCCACTAACGGTATTTATTGGTTTCCTATGAAGATAGTGCTACCGTTAAGGTGACGTAATTAGTTTCGCATGGTGGCCACGGCTCCCTACGTTCCTGGTTTAACTCCACATCCTCTATCCGTCCGTGTATCACTTTATCAACACCGCTTCGAATACAAGCGTAAAGTCAGCCTAGCCCACAAGCGTGAAGCCATTGTGTGGCCAATTGACCACTGACTGAGTTCAAAAACCCTCTGAGTAATCGGCTACCCCTCTTGTCTCTCTTACAGGCATGAACTCCCTGATTCTTTCACTTTGACGCGGTTCCCCACCTCTCGATCCCCGCCACCAGCTCACCCGCATCGGCTTAACCCGGTTCTCCATAGGGTCTGTGGTCCAGTGGTACGATGCCTCCTTCGGGTTATTCAATCCCCTTTCGGAGAAAGGAATTGGTGGAGATCTGGGTTCGATTCCCGGCAGACCCCACTTTTTGCCCCCGACGGTTTTTGCCTTGTCCAGAGCGGCCATGACCACTGCCTCAGGCACCTGCCAACTCTGGCAACCATCAGTTTAGCGTACTAGCCCAATAAGTCACCTATTGCGACACATACCCAAATAGGCATCTACACCTCTGGCCAACTCTATGCAATTCTCATTAGCTATAAACCTAAGTCGCCACTGGCCTAGCGCACGGCGTAGACCCATTGATTAAGGGCGGCAGGTCTATGAACTGTCATGGCTATGTCCACACGGCGTCATTTTCGGGTTCCTTGAGTGCTCCAGGCACAGCTCAGATTTACCTCCATCTAAGCATTTCAGGGGTCTCCGGCTTCTCCGGCCGCTCGGGCTTCTCGTCCGGCATCTCGTCAAAGTCCGGCTCCGGTTTCACGTCGGGCTTCGTCTGCTCAGGCTCCTTCACAGTCTTGCCGTGGGGCTTCACCAATACAATCATAAACAACACAAACACGATGAGCAGCAACAAGAAAATGAGCTTACACTTGGTGGTGCGCTTCTGGTACTGCTTGGCCTTGATGAGCTCCTTGTCTGACCCCTTCAATTCCATCACCGTGTTCTGCAAGTTGTAGTCGATGCGGTCCAACATCGTGCCCTGGTCCACCACCAACCCCTCCATTTCCTTAAAAATAGTTGAGATTTCGAGAATGCCCATCGCCAACTTGGAGATCTCGCGGTCGCGCTGGACCAACGTGTTGTCCTGCTTCGACTGGAGGATCTGTTTCAGGTACTCCTCGATGTCGTCGCCGCCCGCCTTGAGCTTCAGCTCCTCCTCCTCCTCCTGGAGCAACAAGTCGGTCTCGTCGTCGTCGTTGTTCAAGAACTTGATGTAGTTGTTTTGGAGATTGCGGAACGTCATCAGCAGCTCTTGCATCTGGCGGGCGTAGTTTTTCTTGAAGTTGGCGATAATCTCCAAGTCGTTCGGGGTGTAGTGGAGCCCCAACCGCTCGTGGTTGTTTTCCAAGTACTCAAACTTCTTAATAAGCACGTAGCACTGCTCAAAGTCCTTGAGAATGCGGTAGTTGAGCTCCTCGATCTGTTCTTCGAGCCGGGGCTTTTCCAGCTGGTTGACGATGATTAACTTTTTGTACAACCCATTGACCTCGTTCACCTGCTGTTTCACGTACACCAACTTGTTATCGAGCTCCTCTGCGATGTCAAACTTCGATGGTATCACTGGTTTCATCTCAATGGGCTGGTCCAACAGCTGGCGAGCCAGCCCCTGGGGGAACCGGCGGTTGCCAATGAGGGTTTCCTCCTCGTTGAGGTCAATGTGCCGAGCCGTCTGGCTGCGAGGAATGGTCCGTCGATACGATAGGTAGAGATTGGTCCGATCTCGAAACATTGCTGCCGTGGCCTCCTGGTCAAAGCCGCACTAAATAAGATTGGTACTGCAGGTGGTGCCCCCATGCGAGAACCAAGGCTACCAAGCCACCCGCCACCAGGGAAAATATCACAATGCCATGTATTAAGCTCTATTTATGCTTTTGCTTTTTCGAGTTTTGCTCCAACTCGTCCCACAACGCGTCTTCCTCTTCGTCGTCCACCGTTTCCTCTCTCTTTCTCTTCTTCACCTCCTCTTCTTGCTGGGCTTCGGTCATGTCGTCCAACAGGTCCTCGTAGTCCAAAATGATGACGTCGGCGACCTCCACCGCCATGTACACTTTCGCGAGAATGCGGCGCGACTCGAGATCAAACACCCGCAAGTATCGGTCCAACCCACCGGTGGCCACCAAGCCCTCCTCCACCTGGAGACCATACACAGCACCGGTGTTGCCTCCCTCCAGGTATTTCCCGTGCAATTTGGCCACGGGGTGGTAGATGGTACCCGCAGTGGCCGTGTTGACCTTGTGTCCGCGCGGGTTGACCTCGGTGAGCGAGTATTTGGCGATCATGTTCTGGTTGTTGGTGACAATCACCGACTCGGCGTTGTCAACCACGGTGAGGGTGATGATGGGCTTCTTGTCACCCAAGTACCAGTCGTTGGTGGGCCGTTTCTTCTTGGCCAGATTGTAGGTGCGCAACTTGCCGTCGGTGGTGCCCACCACGAGCTTGAAGTGGTCTTTGCTGGGCTCGGTGCCCTCGGGGGTGGGCAAGAACCGGATGCGGTTGTGGCACACCTTGGGCAGGATGCCCAAGTAGTCCTTGGCAGCGTTCTTGAAGGCAAACACCGAAGAGACGTCGAACTTCTTGGCGTCGAGACCCTGCTCGAACTCCTCGGGAGTGGCCCATAACCGCACCACCTTCAACTCGACCTCGGTGCCGCCGTAGGCGAATGTGCCGGGCACCTCGGAGTTGTGCGCGACACTGTTGATGCTCTGGAGCCCGTCGAGCTCCTCGAGCTGCACCTCCACCACCTCCTTGTCCTCATCGAACGAAATGATCCAGATCTTCCCGCCCGTAGAGCTGGCGACGAAGAACGCGTTCAAGTCCTCATCGAGCTCCTCAAAGCAGAGCGGACGCGCAGAGAGCTCAATCTCGCGGATCTGCTCGTATTCATCAGAATGCAAGTCGTAGATGCACACACTCTTGGGTCTCAACGCCACGATGTACCGGTCAAACACGATCCGGAAGGCCAAAATGTGGTTCAGTCGCGGGATGTCGGCGAAGTAGTTGGTTATTAGTTTGGGCTGGGTGGCATCCTTCTTCAGGGTATCAGTGCCTTTGACGCAACTGATCTGCTTGAACCCACCGTTGTCGCTGTTGGCCACAAGGAACTTCATGTGCTGGGTGGATGGTTACTTGGTGGGTGCGATGAGGTGCGATGGGGTGCATACGCAGACGCACCGCGATCAACGGTTGCACGGAAAGAGGGGGAAGTTAGAGTAGAAGGAAAGTAAGGAATCTAAAGAGACACAGTATGATGGCTAGGGATCATATAAGCTTTCCAAGTGGGTTGTTTTGGTTGTGTAGGCGACACGCGTGTGGTGATCAACCACTACTTGACAACGTTACCGTGTGAAACACGAATTCAAGAGCCAATTCGTCTACTAGAAAGCTAATAGAGTACTCTATTAGCAGCCCATTCAACCAATAATCCTAATATGGCCTGTTATTTCAAACTATAATCCGATCTCTCAGGTAACCCCCTACCTTGGCACAATCTCCTGCACACAAGACGCGAGTACTAACCCGATAACGTTCCTGGTGCCACTGCACACCTCAGCACATGTCGGGGTTACGGCAGTATATCCAACAAAACTACCCGGACTTGGGTCAATTGTACCAGCAGCTCAACTACGACGAGATTGCTCGGGCCACAGGTGCAAAGAAGGAGGTCGTGGCTTATGAAATTGACCTTATCTTTGATGAATTGGCATTTGGCTCGTTGGCCACTGGCAATACCTCTGACAGCACCGACATCATCGCACTGCTCTCCGATAAATGCAAGTCTTTTGAGGAAGCGGAGAATGCATTGTCGCGAATGAATTTGACGCCCTTTGTGGAGAAGCCGCCACCAAAGCAGGAGCCTAGTCCTCCTACCGCCCCCCACCTCAAAGACCCGGACACGAAGCTGCTTCTGCCATGCACCAATGGCCACCCTGAACCTCCGCGCACCTCCGTGGCACCTCCCAGCACCAACCCAGCACCGAGCACAAGTGGCGCCACCCAAAAGGCACACCCCACTCTGGGGACTAACGACGTTGCGCTATATCCGTACTCACATCCCCTGGAAGTCAACCCAACATTGGTTCATGTCACGGTGAAGGCCACCGTGGAGCCGTTGGAACCTCTTCCTACTCCTGGCCCCATTACCCCTCACCGACGATTCCTGATGAGTGAGCGCCCCAAGCCCACCGACAGTGCTGCGCGCACCATGCGCAGGGTGTCCGGAGGTGCAGCGACACAGAGCACCGCGGTCGGTGCTGTGCTGTCAGGAGGCACCTCTTCCCGGAGGAAGTCCTCGTTGGTCAGCGATTCCCTTCCAGAGTACATTCGGCATCAGTTGCAGGCAGCGACGCCGAAGCCTGAGTCGGTCTTTGCCGAGTCTCCACCAAGTAGGGTATCTGTTTCGTCAGCAGCATCGACCAAACCCGTCCAATCCCCTTCCCCGAGAGACCAGGCACTTTCTCCCAACAAAACCCCAACAAGAACTCCAGCCCGATCACCGCTTCCCACCAAGTCCCCTCAGAGCATCACAGGTACATCCAGAAGGGAGGAGAAGCGTCGATCGCTCACCTCAGTGCCTCCAGTCATCGACGAGACCCCAGAACCGTCGCCACCAACATCACCCCAGCTTCCATCTCGGTTCCACAACCTCATGTCCAACTCTCAGCATTTGTATGCCAACTCCCACCGGGCGAAAGCATTAGCCAAGTCACCTAGTCACCGAGACACAGCACCTTCGTCTGGCACTTCTCACTCTTCTCACAACGTTCTTGACTTCGATGAGGAGTACATCCTGCCCGGAGAACACCGTTTCCATGCTACTCCTGGGTCGGAATTGTATCGTGGTATTGAAGACGGTGCCGACGAAGTGGACTTTATCAATGTAAACGAAGATGAAGAGGAAGGCGAGGAAGGAGACAAGATGGATGACTACTTATTTAATCTTTGATAGAAATGAATTAGGTTTACCAGATAATTAGCCAGTACTAAAAGGAGGATGACGCGTCGTCCAAGGTGTAGGGCCTCCCTCGGATCCAAACCATTCTCAAAACACGTGGCTTCAAGCTGCGTAAACGATCCTCAAAAGCTACATCTTCCCCATTTCGAACAGCTTCGTCGTAATCGGCAATCCCTAGTAATGGTGGCCGATCCAAGTACAAGTACACTAACTTCTGAGCATCATTTGGCAATTCAAAGAGAAACGGCAAGTAAGGAGGCTCGCTGTTGCGGTGACAGCCTGTGATTCTCACATCTTGTAATCGCTCAACCAGACTCCACCGTATTTTGTTTGCAATTATCCCGTTCTCCCACACAAGGCGTTCAATGTTTGGAGGCATTAAGATATCGTCTTCCGAAAATACAGAATGCAAGCAAATCTGAACCAAATTAGGTAGCCCCGAGAAGAGCCTACCTGGGAGAGTAGCCCCCTCAATAGACACCACCTTCACGGATGAAGGAAGCTGTATAGGTGGATTTATCCCGGCCATTTCAACAACCAGAGCCTGAACAATATCAAAATCCTGAAAAACATCTCTGGAAGACAAACCTGAGTCATACCTATTTAGGCTTAGCTCTAAATGAGTGACATCCACCTTTATAGGAGGTAAACAGTGGCTCGTGGATATAACTAGGCGCTTACCTTTGAAACTCCCACCGGGGTGCTCCAAAAGACAATTGTACAACGAGAGACAGCAAACCAGTTGAGGTAAATCGCTCAAAAGGAACCCACTACAGTCGTACAACTTCACGGTTCTCAAAACTGGACAGTTAAGCTCAAAAGACTTGCAAGGGAACCATGATAATTTTAAGTCTGCGAGTTTTGGACAGTTGAGAGCCACCTCAATCGGTTCATCGTGAGGGTATCTGGAGCAATCAAGCTGTTTCAATTGGGGCAAGGAGAGCCTTACTCCCGCACGCAGTTGGTCAGAGAGTTTTAAACGCCTTAAGGAAGTAAACCCCACTGTCTGGTTGCTAACTAAGTGATGCAATCGAGCAAGCATGGCCGGGTTGCCCAGTTGCATATATTCCCAGTCCACAGCATTAACTATATGGAAAGTCTCTGGTAATAGTCCATGTGCAAACTCCCGGTAAACATCACAGACCTCGTAGTCACGGCGTTCAACCACTGCTGCCATTCTGCGCTGTTTGTGAGAGAGCCACTGAACACACTCATCCGATAAGCAGTCAAAACCAAGCCATTTTAGGTGAGGGGTCTGGTGGAGTTGGAAGTCCGGAGGCACGAGAGGGTAGTAGAAACAACGAAGAGCCAATGGCTGATCATTTGGGGGTGGAATTTCTGGTGTGAACAGACCAAAGACCTCATAGTCCTCAACGTAGTGCCAGAAACGAGCAACCACCAGATAAAACTCCTCAAAGTCGCTGTTTACGAGTACCACCTTGCGTGGAGGTACATCAAAGTCCCACTCAAGGGCACCCTGAAGTTGTCCGCAGTAAAGAGACCGTACCAGTGGCGGAATGACTACATTTGAATGGGAAGCCGGCCGATCGTAGGAAATGTGGAGCAGTTGAAGACACTCATAGCCAGAGAAGTCAGGCCGCAAATTCACGTGGGCAAAGTCGATGTGTAAGTTCTGTAGGCCCGATATTTGAGGAAGTCTTTTAACGTACCGCAAGGTCAAATGGGTTACCTTATCGGCAAAACCCTTGTCCTGAAGGTAATACATCGTATTCCGAACGCATGTGAGCAGCAACTTGAACCCTTTAAAGGCAAATGAATCAGCAACGGCGATTCCTTCATTGTCGTGTGACAACACCTCTGGCACCTTCACCTTCAACACCACGTCGTGTTTGAGCTTAGCTGCGAATGCCAGATAGCGGCTGTCTGTGCCAATGGCAACAGCAAAGCGAGCTAGCGACGTTACATCAACGTAGCGAAGTATGTGTTCCACTAGCTCTGAAGGTAAAGCTTCGAGCATGTTTTGTTTACGAGAGAAAGTACGAGGATGAAGTTCAGGTTGACTTCAAAGTTTAGTCATGCACAATGCAGCCAGAAACATACTTACAAGTAATAGTAGCCACAAGTGCGGGGTACGAAGAGCTGTGAGTGCGTTTGGAGGAGGATGAAGCCAACCGGGATCAGAACGTGGACCACAATGCGGCCTGACGTAATTTTGACCTTTACGAGGAAGCCTACAAACAATGAGAGTATCACCCTGTATCTATAAGTCTATCAATGCACATTAGGGCTCTATACTAACCGCCCATCAACAATTAAAGAAAGCGACCACTCGTATGCCCACATAGAGATGGCCGACGTGGGCGCGGTCTTCACAAGAGCCACCGTAAACCCGTTGTACAACCCACGCACACCTCCGCGAGCCACCACGCCTCGAGCAAGACCCACCCACGATGTGCGGTAATCCAGGGTCATCTGGCACCGCTTGCGAAGGGTGTCCAAGGGAAACGTGATGGCTTTGGCGGTTGCTCCGGCGACAAACCCGCAAATGCCCTCTATAAACGGGATTTTCAGGTGTCTTTCGGCGATTTGACGCGCCTTGGTGTACGTCGAGAACATTAGCCCCGTGTTGAGCGCGATCGCCAACATCGTGGGCTGGATGCCTGCGAAAAAGCCACGGAACCCGCCTTCGTTCACGAAAATCAGTTTCATCGTGGTCAGCATGCGCGCAAGGCCCTTGTCACGATTGGCAGCAAGCCTGGTGCGAAGCAAATCGAACGGATAGGTCACCAAGGTGCTGGAGGCACCCGCGGTGAACCCTGTCACCAACGAGTGGACCAGGGGCTGCTGAATCACCTTGGAAACAGTAGAGTCAGCCCATGTTTGCTCAGCAGCACTGAGCCACCGGTTAACCGTCTGGTACAGCGCAAACTGCAGGGCTCCGTAGAGAATGTACATGATCTCCGCAGGGACATTGCCCTTCCAGAAGGCAACCACGCCCTCGTTGCGGAGAGTCAGTTTGACGACATCAGCGATGTGTAGCCGCCCGTCAGCCAATTGCATGCGGATCTTGATGATGTCCAATGGGGCCGTGACCATTCTTGATGTTAGTGTGAACAGGGTTGAGGAACGCGATGGATACGAAAAGCTGTGGAAATGGGCCAAAACTGAAACTTTGGACCCATTCCGAGCACCTGCTGTTTGCTCCGAAGCCTTTAAACTTACCTAGCGATCGCACCGGAGATGGCACCTGCCATCGCAGACTGCCAAGCCAGAACAGTGGACCCCTGCTTCAAGTGGTTCTCTCCCATGGTTCAGGGGATGGCTGGGTCTAATCAGGACTCACAAACCGCCAGCTTCTGGGGGTTATCGTCTCTGAGCAGTGGAAAAATGTTGGAATGACTGGGTTTGTAGCCAGTTGCTCGCCAAAACATCGCGCTTTGGTCGCGCGCGGGGTTGCCCGGAGAAACAGCTCCGACACGCGCCGAGGCCCCGCTTTTACGCCCAGTAGAAGAGATGAGAAGGGCCCATAAAGGTGGCTGATACTATAGGGGGTGCTTCTGTGTCTTTAGGGGCCATTATATGACATTGTGCTCAAGCCTCGGAATTACGCGAGCAAGGTTTTAGGCAGTATTACGCAGGGTGGAAACGTCGGTAAGCTAAGCCGAACCCCCTGCTTTATCCCTTTGCAAGCTTGGCAAACCTGTAATGACCTCCCACAGAGGGTCTTACGGTGACGTGACGTGTTGTCAAGCGATCTACGTGGGGGATCTGTGGGGGATTGTGCCCATCGATGGTCTAACGGTCTTTAAACGAAGACCCGCGTTGGACTCAGCCGTGTCTCTTTACCGGTTTGGGACAGCGTAAGCGAGGTCACTCACGGAGTCATCGAAATCCAGAACCTCAACGCGTTTCAGCGCAATTGAAGCTTCCGTTGCATCGTTTCTTATATCGGGTTTCATACGAACCGTTTTTGGGCTGACCACGAGTTCGCAACCAGGTTTCATCGCAAGTCTCGTGACCAGACCTGAAAACCGTGGCTCACGGGACCCGATGAGTGAAAAATACCGGTTTAGGTTGCAGAACATGTAGACGCGTCGGAACTAACGGGAAAACCCACCGTTACTACGACAGAACTACCGTAACCACCAGAAAGCCACTGACACTTTTGCGTCTCGGTTGGCACCCCTCGATAACCGGTATATGCACTATCTATGCACGACATTAATTAACCCCGACAGGGACCGCAAAATCCAGGGTCGGCTTGCTTGTGGAGTAGTAACAGGGCTGGTCAGGTGTCGTAAACAGGATTCGAATCCGGTGGCGTCGAATTGGCGCCGTTTCGAGGTCGTGACCCCGAAGGACCGCGAGAAGAGAGGTTGTGGACCCGCGACATGGGACTCGAACAAAAGCCGTTATCGTCGTCTAAGGCGGCAAGTAGCCGGGTGAACAAGAAAAGCCGGAAGGTAGACCGCTGAACAAGGCCTACGCGGTTCACCAGGGGTGGTCGCACGTGGTTACCACGAGCAGCGTCACCAGCGCTTTGTTGAACGCATAGGCAGTGACAAATCACGAGAAATTGCTCTTGGACCGTGGCGCTAAACCCGAAAAACTACCCGGCACAAAAGCTCTAGCGACTGATCCGGGGTTGCTACTACCGCTGGCTTTTGCCGTTCCCTACCCATTCGCCCACTGTGGAGTTTTGGTTTCTTTTCTGGCAGGGTCGTGACTGAATGCATATATACCAGATCAAAAAGGGGGAGGGGAGCCATTGATTTGAATAATAAAAAAAGATAAGCAATAAACCGGGAGACACCGCCAGCTGTCCACGAACCCACAACACTATTGAATCCCGCTAGGCCGTGTCGCTCCGTCACCCAAGTACTTGTGGTGAGAGAATTAACGCGCCCAGCCCTGGAGTTATCGATCAGCTCGCAACCTTCCACCTGGTGTCCCACGATTGCCCACCCAGCCACTTTTCGAGCTTAAGGTGCCAGACACAGCACCACACCCATCTCAACACCACTTTCAGCCCCGCTTTACCGGTTAGGTCACCACATTCTCGATCGTGCATTCCTGGTCGGGATATTTTTTATGTTACGTGAACCGGTCCACGCCGATCCCGTCCACAAACTGTCCCAGCGAAACCGGTCTTCGGGCTCACGTCGCCGCCCTCTGGAGCTGGCGGGTAGTCCGCCTCGATCGCACGCCCTGGCTCTGGACAAGGACCTGAATAGCAAAAACCTTCTGCACGTTCCCTGCAAGTTTTACAAACAGGGCATATGCCAGGCCGGGAGTTCTTGCCCGTTCAGCCACAACTTAGACGGCTCGCTTGCTGCGGACAAGCTCCCCTGTAAGTACTTCCAGAAGGGAAACTGTAAATTTGGCCTCAAGTGTGCGTTGGCACACGTGTTGCCCGACGGCACTCGCATCAACCAGAACATGCTCCGGCTGAAGCGACTGCCGCGCCACCGGATGCTGAGCCTCAACTACGGCTCCAACTACTACGAAAACGGCTATAAAAACGGCACTAAAAACAGCCCCCCGTCGTACGAGCCCCAGGCGAGCGAGCCTTCCGAAGGTGTGGCTACCTTTTTGGGGGCTCCAATGGGCCAGGACTACTTTGGCTCACGCAGCTACACCAGCTGGGGGACCAATGGCTCGTACCCACCGCCAAGTGCCCCCGTGTACCCGCGTACGCGTCGTTCCTTTGGCAGCGACGAGCTGTCAGTCGCGGAAACGCTGGTGGCCTCGTCGCTGTGGACTCCCCGTACCACTGTAGAAGGCCCGCTGCCGTTCGCCACCAACAACGTTTTTCTTGAGACTCCCCACCTGGCGGCTCTGGGCTCGCCAGGGTCGTCCAAGGCTGTTATGGTGGCTACATCGCTGGCTGCCACCTCCTACTTAGATCTGGTGGGGGTGTCGGAGTTGGCCATCATTGATGACGACGACGGCAACGCGCTGGACTTTGAAGACTGCATTCCCGGTCTGCTTTCCGATGCCATTTTGACGCCGCAGGAGCTCAAGCGGCGGGTGTCACGGTCGCAGCTGGGCACGTTGGGCCGCCGGGCCAAGGAAGACTTGTTTGTCATGGATTGATTCGGAGAATCGGTAAAATTGCTTGGGTTTCGGTTAGAAGAGATAAAATGGATATGGAATAAAAGGAATTGTAAGAGCTAGTGGTAGCAGGGAATGGCACACATGTAGTAGGCATTTGATCGAGTGGTATCGATTGGCAGTTTGGCACTGATGAATTCGCATCACCGTTTTAAAGGACAATACAGGAGAAATAGATGTCCCCTGTGTCAAACATCTGTCAAACATCTGTTTGATAGGCTACCGAACCTTTACCGAGAGTGGTGACTTCATCTAGAATTTGCAGATCGCCCGTTTTAGTTGACTGCAGCGGTTAGACGCGCCATGCGACTTTAAAATATTAAGGATCTCCACTGAAACACCATGAACTACTACCACCCATTCAAAACGAATATCTAGCATCAGAGACACTAGACTTATCGTGAAACAATTCCAGTGTTCGATCTAGCACCAAAATCAGGAAACGCTGGCGCTTCGTTGATGCTAACACCCAGATCGAGCCTACTTGGAAGTTTGGCTCCGATTGACTACCTGGCGAGGCGCAATACGAAAAAACGTGTCTATCAACAATGAAAGCACACTACTACCACTGTGAACCCACCGCTTATGGAGTTTTAGGTTGATTTCCCGGGTTTTCTCCAAAGCATTGGCGTACTAGGCAGTAGCAGGAGTGCATATAAGCCGTTTTTTAGTGGTTTGGCAATTCCTGCCCAAGGATGTCAACTTCGTTGAAAACAATGCCACAACCACACCCAACAGACATCTAAGTTGCTCTGACGACGCTACGACGCTGAAAAAAATTTCGGGAAAACAAGGCCCTACGGGGACCTCTGTTCGTTCATTACAAGTCACGTGACCAACAGTCACATGACACTAACAAAACACTCAAGAGACGTTAGGCTAACACGAAGAGAGATAAGATGGTGTTTAAATTATTGGGTTTACTACTATGGAGCAAGATAAAGTTGCTTACAAGCGTTTACCTCAATCATCTTCCTAGGAGTGCTAACCCATGTTGTTTCAACCATATTTTAAACAATGGCACACAAACAACCTAGCTCAAATCACACTTTGCAAGTAAACCTGTCAAGTTGACACCCACACTTTGAACAGTTCTGCTTTTCAACCTCGATACTCTTAACTTTGTCGCTTTTCTAAGTTCTTAGTCATTTGGGTCATCTTTGCGGTGAACTAAGTGCTATGTCTGTACTAACCACAGCTCCACCCTCAAGCCCACCCCAATGATACTACCATACCGGCATCTGCCTTCCACACACCGTCTTCCGCACTTCACACCTTGGACACCACCCATTCCCACCACCGCGCTACCTGGAAATTTTCGATCATCAAATTTCCTGTGCACCCCAACCATCAAAACTCGTATGTTGGTCAGAAGCGGACTTCGCAGCGGGGCTGTCGCGCTCTTTGCGGCTCGCCCATCGCTTACTCCTTCTCTTGCTGCCTTCCGTGGCTACGCTACCCTTCCTGAAGCTCAAAAGAAGAAGAAAAAGGAACAAGGTGGTGACATTTCTATGGTTCCCATCAGCTCCATCGGGGTTATGGCCGACTTTTACGTGCCTCCTCCGCTCAAGAAGTGCCCTGCCACGCTGTGGCACAAGTTGGTGGGCCGTCGGCTCATCCAGTTTGCCGTCAACACCTACCTGATTGCCAAATACAAGCGTGAGACTAAGCTCAAGTTGGAGTTCAACCAGTGGAAGGAGACCGGGATGGAGCAGTTTGTGCGGGTGAACAAGGTGTTTGCGGCTGCCTGTAACAAGCGTCCCCAAGAGCGTGACCAGTACTTGACCCAACAATTGGACGGTGCTGCTGGTACCGAGGTTATCAATGCCCTCAAGGCGAGAGCGGCGACTTTCCCCGCCGGCACCAAGATCTCGTGGGACCTTGTGTCTGTTGAGCTGAACCCCAAGGTGATCTCGTTCAACGCTTTGCCTGACCACAACAACTTGACTGCCTTTGTCCAATTCATCATGCAGGTGACCACTAAGCAGAAGGTGACCATTTCCAACGCTCTGGGCAACACCGAGACCGAGACCGTGGCCAAGGACAACTTGGTGTACACGTTGGACCCGTTCGCCGAGGAGCAGCGGTTGGTTGGCACTCTTTTCGAGCTGGACCACTTGCGTAAGGTGCAGCCCGACGGGACTTTGATTAACCCTAAGACGATGCTTGCCTTCACCAAGAAGTGCGCCGACATCTACCGTGCCAACCCTCGCGACACTGCGGTGGAGAAGAAGTAGTTTGTACATAGATCCATGTAAATAGTATGATTGGTTAATGGGGCTTGGTGAGTTTGGATGGGTGTAGCCCGAGGTAGTTGGTATGTTTGGTTTTCTGAATCTTATGTATCCAAATAATCCGGGGCTTCACCAAAGACATTCGTAGTTGCCTCGGATATATTTCCTGGCGATCTCGTGGAGATGTGGTGAATAGCAGATGGATTCGTCTGAGAATTCAAACACAAAATGATTTTATATGACGTGGGGAAAGGTTTGACGTTGACGCGTCTAATTTGATGTGCTTTCCTTGTATTTCGTGGCTACAAGATATGATCGTAGATTTAACTATTGTGCGTTTCTCCGAAGCATATTTCCTCTTTGAGCCTTGCATCCGAAAATACGCATCGTATGCGTTGTGTCTAAAATAAGATCTGACAGCCCCCAGGAACGCGTATTGTCTGCCTAGTGACAATTCTACGAAAAATCCTGAGCTTGCTGACAAAACTCAGAGCTCCCGTTCACCGGTGTACCCTTAAGTTGCTTGAACGTGTTCTTCGAGTATGTTTCAGACTGTTTCAAGAGGACGCAACCAGTACGCAGCTCCATGAAGCCAAATATTTCTAATCACTTTAGTCTACCATAAGCCCCACTCATATTTGCGCGACCCTCTGTGTTAAATCATACTTTTCTGCAAGCCTGTCCTGTGCGTGTTGACGTTGGTCGTAAATATGTTGCCCAGGTTTTAAAGGTTATGAAACGAAAATTCGGATATATAGCTTGTCCCCATCATCATTTTTATGGTAGGCGTGAAGATTTAAACATAGCCACCTATGCGCTTTCGAAGCAAGTATCAATTTACAACCTCGGCGACTTCCGAGTTGGCACCCTTACACCAAGTTAAAATTCACACATGATTGCAGGAGCTGGATAGAATACGACGGTTGTAGGGTGTTGCCTCTAGGTGCGAGCTCTAGAGACACCGCCTCCTAGTTTGTCGATGGCACGACGCGTATCAGGGTGCACCTATCAGCATATTGCCAAGATTCCCAGAGACTTTAAGCTCGCCTAATCGCCCCGAATAGAACATTTCTTTCTCATTTGTGGGGTATAACCTTTGAGGGACGCCTTAGACCAAAGCCCTGACGCGTATTGCATGATCCCGAAAGCCTCGAGGCAACGAGCACCTGAGACAACGAACACCTCATGCAAACACTAAACCCCGCCGTATTCCGTGGGCCCTTCTTTGAAATGTTGTCTACGTTATGATTCCGTAATGATTCTTAGTCTTGAAAGCAAGGTAATGCCGCGTTTCGCAAGACAATAATTCTCCGAGACATATCCGGTATGATGACTCCCATTTGACTCCCACTTGACTCCCACTTGACTCCCACCTGCGTCCGAACAAAGATCCAGGCGGTCTTCATCGCTTACGGCTTCTCCGGGAGCACATTCAGACACTCGCAATTATCCGTGGGAACCTAAATGGGGCGATTCCTCCACTCTGTAGTGGAAATAATTACGATGGTATTATGTCAATACCATCGTGTTGGTATTATTGACTCAAAATCAGTCGATTCGTCAGTCAAATTGAGATTTGACGGGATCGCCCCACTATTTAAACGTTCGGCTGTAGTCTAGATCGGTCCCCGGGTCATCAGCCACCCTGGCATTAGCTGTTTCGCTAGAAGTTGTTGCTTTTTCTTGGATCTACACGTAGCGAATACGGTGGAAAAACGCCTAAATTACCCGTTTGGGATGAGCGCAACGGTTGCCACTAAAAATAAACGGCTGTATAGAGTCCGCGCTGGCTGTATAGAGTCCGGACTATTTGTATAGAGTCCGCACTGAGCTGTATAGAGTCCGTGTCGGGCACCGCCTCCGCCCATATCCGGACGGGCGGTCCGATGTATGGCTTATTCGGGGGTGCGTTTCCACCCACCTGAAACTCACTGACCTCTAGCTATAGTGATTTTCGAGCTAAAGGGGGTCAAACCGGCTTGAATGAAAGCCACTCGCAACACTGGCTCACCCTAGCTCTCCCCGCTGCCCACCACCTTCTGTTGCTCTCTCATTACTAATTCATTTTGACTCTAGGTGAAAATTTTCCTGGGCATCGAATATTATTTATGCACCCTGCCACCATTGCGGGATTGGTTTTCCTACGGCTGAAGCGATGGCTGCTGTTTGAAACGCTCTAGCGACACCGGGGAAAGGTCTCCTTGATGGGAAAGGTCTCCCGCAACTACCTTCCCAGTTTCAACTCGTTACTCTCGGCGGTTTTTCTTGGATTTGAATGTTCCCCCCCTCGCTAGCATTTCTTTTGTCGTATATAGACTGAGATCGGGACCGGCGCAGGGATAGACCTGCAGCATATGGCTGCAACCTACATGTGAGTCAGTGATGAAGTTTATGGGTTTATAAGGAAGGGTCCGCTTGGGTGTGTTCCCTGAAGAACATACCCTGGAATGAACCCGCCTCACGATGAGTTGACGCGTGACACCCCTACCAACAAGAAATCTATCGTACCCCCGCTGAAGATTGAGCTTCCCAAGGATGCTAAATGGGATAACAAGACGCTGTCTGCTAATGAGACTACTCGCGACGTGATGATGTCGCCGCCTAGCTCTCACGAGGAGAGCTACGAGTATTTCCCGCAGACAATCACACCCGTAGACACGGACGAGAAAAAGAAGAAAGAGGAGGAGCTCGAGAAAACATATGAACTCATGTACGGTGGGGAGGACCCCGCTCGTTTTCCCGATGGAGGCACTGCCGCGTGGATTGTACTTCTTGGCTCCTTCGTTGGCCTTATCTCCACCTTCGGCATTCCTAACAGCATTGGTGCTGTCGAATCATACATTTCAAGCAACCAGCTTGCTGACTTGAGCACCAGCACAGTTTCGTGGATCTTCTCCCTTAACTTGACGGTGTTGTACATGACAGCCGTCATTTTTGGCCAGGTGTTTGATGCCGTTGGAGCCCGGATTCCTATTGCGGTTGGCACTGGTATAATCTTTTTGGGTCTTATGACTACTGCTGAAGCAACCAAGATGTGGCACTTTGTTTTGACTTACCTGATTGTCACTGCTACTGGTATCCTGATTGCTATGTGCCCCATGATTGCCGCCTTGTCGCACTGGTTCCTTCGTCGCCGGGCTCTCGCTCTTTCCTCGGCCACCGTTGGCGGTTTGGTTGGTGGATCGTGTTTCTCGATCATGTTGCAGAAGCTTTTTGACAAGATGGGTTTCCAGTGGGCGATGCGTATTTACGCTTTTGTCAACTTGGCGTTTTGTATCGTCTCCTTGGTGTTTGTCCGTGAGCGTCGCGAGATGATGGCTCTGGCGGAAGCAGACCCCGAGGCCCCCAAGGTGTCGCTTGGTCGGCGCTTGTGGAACTTTACTCGCAACTTGCTTGACATCAAACTTTTCACTGACAAGCGGTTCCTTCTTACCGCAACTGCCATCTCCATTTCCGAGACGCTCACTTTGCTGACCTTTACCTACCTTGCGTCCTACGCCCTCTCTTACAACATGTCCAACCTGGACTCTTACCTCATGCTTACCATTGTCAATGTATGTGGTATCCCCTCCCGTTTCCTTACCGGCTACCTCGCCGACATTTTTGGTCGCTTCAATGTGATGATCGTGACGCTGTGTTTCTCCTGTGTTTTTGTCTTTGCCTTGTGGTTCCCATCCAAAGAGTCTACTGGACTCCTTTTTGCATTTGCGACCCTTTTTGGTCTCTCGGCTTCCGCGGTGATGAGTTTGATCCCTGCTTGCTGTGGCCAAATTTGTGCTGCCAAGGACTTTGGCAAGGTCTACGGTACCACTTACTTCACTATGGGCTTTTTCACCTTGGTGCTCATGTACTGCTGCTCTCTCATTATTGGCGACCGCTCCCAGGCGAACATGAGCCACTACGTCCTCTTTGAGGGTGCCCTTGCTGCTACTTCCATCGTCCTTTGGGTTTTGGCTAAGGGGGTATGCACGAAGTGGAACATGAAGCAGAAATTCTAATATTTAATGATAATGACTACACAATAAACTTTCACGATGATATGCCATATGTTTTTGTAGACGCGACCTGAACAGTAATCCAGAGTACGCGAAAAGAACTTCTAAGGTCTGTTCACAATGTTGATCATCATATCAGTCATTGCCGCGACGTTTGCTTCAACCAACAGTCTTCGGTCGTATAACGGTTAGTATACTCGCTTGTCACGCGGGTGATCGGGGTTCGATTCCCCGCCGAAGAGGTTTCTTTTTGCCAGGAGCTCAAACTAGTCAATTTTTTTATGAAGAAGTCGCTCTAGACTTATCCTAAAGTGTTTCAACTCATTCCATACGCTGATTGCCCCGTGGTCGCTGGCTGCAAATTATTACGTCATGTCGTAACGACTTGGTTACGGATCATGCACAGTGAGATCCCTCACATATGAAGCTACAATCGCTCTCCACGTGCCACAAACAACTGTTTGCTATTGTAGGGGTTACCTAACTGCCAGTCAATACTTGATTCTTGTGATCCCTACTACCGAGAACCAGTTCCGGAAGTCAAAATATTTGACGACTGATCCCCACGCCGCAATAACTCTACCATACCATTGAATTGATTTCTTTAGCATGTTGGGTTTTATGTTTATTGATACATACCCAGGACGCTTAGTCCTCCCAGTACCACCAGACATCGATCTCACCGGTTTCCCAATCGGCAAGCTTCTTGAACGCGTGCTTGGAGAGGTCCACCTGGTCTTTTTCACAGCCTTCACAGTAGTCGTCAACCTTGACGCGAACTTCCTTGTCGCCGTAGTGGACTCTGAGGTAGTGGTTGTCACACATCCAAGCGTTGTCAGAATCACCTTGGTAAAGCTCGTTCCAGAGAGTCTCGGAGATGGCAACAAAGTCCTCGCTGTAGGTGTCGTGCTTGTTACCGCAAGCACCCTGCTTGTCGTTGAACCAGGTGGCCTTGCCCCAACGGTCACCCCATCTCTTGGCCATAGGGGACTTGGTGTCGTCAACGGGCTTAGCTGCGACGAGGGCGGAGAGAGCAGTGATAACGATGGAAAACTTCATGATGATGATGAGGAGAGCTGTTTGAGGGGGTTTAAATAGTCCGAGAGACCCATGTGTTGCGTGAGAATAAAGTTTGAAGGGGTCGCTGGTGGCCTATTGGAGGCTGTAATCCATGGTATGTCTGTATAGAAGGTTGGAATGGATGCAAGATTTAGTGGCACAACGACAATATCTCCCCATTAGGATGGAGCGAGAATCCGAGGAGTCCATGGAGACTAGGAGTAGCTGGCCTCCAACGACTATACCATGCCTCCTCACAAGATGCCAACACCTTACGCTGCCTGTTCTGTGTAAAAGCAACACACGGTCTTGCCCCGGAAGCGTCGAGTCTCGGATTCGCATGCATGGTCGCTTAACTGTCTCGGGTTCTGGAACCTACAACGTGCCCTGCCAGCACCAATGCAGTAAACTAGGTTTAGCCGCAAGGAGGCCCCCTCCGGCTAAAGCTACCCTGGTGACACCAGCTGTATTAGGTGCGTGCCCGGGAAGGTTACTGGAGTGGTGGGTAGTCGTGTTCGTCCTCATGGCAACGACCCGAAACGAATAAGCGAAAAGACATAATTAAAACAACAGCCCAACATTCCACGATTTGCACTCAACTAAACTCTCGTGACCCAGAGTCCCTTTACATTGCATCACTGTCCCTCCACCATTCTACGCTAATTCAAGCATTCTCATACTCCATGCTGCACGGGTGTTTCGTACTTCGGCGATTGCGCGTGAGGCAAATGCCGTCGATAGCCAGGTATCCAGTAAACAACCCAGCTATCATGTAGAAAATCTAGTAAACTCCCAGTCTCTGTCCCCACCCACCTAATTCCACCCCCAACATTTTCAAAGGCGCACTAATCTCCCTACCCCACTACCCTATATAACCTTTTCACCGTGCGAATTTCACCACACCGATGAATCTCCTCGACATGTTGTCCGGGGGGCAGTCGCCGTACGACCCTAGCACACAGTTGCTCTCGGACGACCCACCCGACGTGACCACCCCTGCGAATGATTCAAACATCCACTACTTGCCTGCGCCCCTCACCACCCTCCAACGACATCTCCTCGAGGTGGTGCTCCTGATGTTCCGGGACGAGATCCGCACTATTGCCATGGCCCAGCAGCGTCGGACGCTGATTCTGCTGCTTGTGGACACCCCGGCCACCCTGGACAGCCCCGGAGCCATGTTCTCCAACCTCGACAAGGTGTCGTTGTTGTTTGAGCAGATGATGGTGATTGACAAGCACCCGAGCATGTTGGTGGACCACTTCATTCCCCGCAAGTTAATCTTGAGCGAGTTGAACGAGCGGGTGTTGACGCTTGCCCTGAAATTGCAGATGGTGAACCACATTGTCGACTCGGTCAACGACGAGCTTCGCCAGGCGAGCTACCGCGAAAAACGGGGTGCCACACAGACCCAGCGGTTTCCCCGCGGGTACCACATGCTTCTTGTGGCGCAGACCACCCGGGAAATCGAGCTTGTGGAAGGATTGCTCATTGGTAAGGACATTTTTTACCAAAATTTGAGCAATCTGAAGCTCTACGAGGACGGAAGAGGGCTTCCAGAGTCCATAGGCAACCGGTTGGTGGTGTACATGATTACGCTGTCCCAGTTGTACAACAACTACATTCCCGAAACCATCGCCACCACCCGTGCCGCCACCCCAGTGGAGCCCACCCCGCCTCCACGTCGCCACCAGCTGGCTGCGGAGTCTCTGCCCGCTCCTCCGTCGCAGTTCAACGTGATTTTGTCGCTCGACAACCGTCTAGACCCGGCGCTGCCCCTGTTGGAGCTCCTTAGACCCTCCCACCACAAGGTCCCGATGCTCGTGCCCATGCCTCTCTTCTCAATTGAGCACGTGGCCACCCAGATCTCTGAGCCGCTGTTTGGTATGACCGAGGCCCACTACCAGTGGCAGGTCAAGGTGATCGAGGGGGTCGTGATGAACCTCGCCAACAACTTGGACGCTCGCGACTTTTACTTGCGCGAATACGGCCCTCATTTTGACCGGTTGGTGCCCTACATGATGGGCTGGGAGAATGGTGCGCGGTTGCCCGACTTCATTGGGCCCTACAACCAACAGATGTCACTTGGCTTCTCGGTAGGGGCCATGCTCGCGAAGTTGGAGCTGCTCGCAGCATTGCCCACCCTCAGGCTTGAGGGAGAGCCCGTTGGGCCTCCGGAGCCCCTCAAACAGTTTGATTACGAGCTGTTTAAGCTGAGAATTGCCGAGATTTTGAACAACAAGCTCGCGGCGCTCACAGTTGAAGCTGCAAAGGTGGAAAGCAGCGAAATTTCGGGCTTCCGGGTCAAGGACACTACCCGCCAGCTCGAGTACGACGCCAGCGAGGACACCATTGCCGACAATTGGCGCCAGTTGAAGCGGCTCAATGAGGACGCCACCACAGCAGAGCGCAAGCAGGCCCGCACAGAGACCTACCACGCCAAATACTCGGACAAGGCGCGGCTGTGGCGCCAGAAATTGGCAGTACTCGATGCTCACGCCCAGGTGCCGGCTCTGGAGCTTGACAAGGCACTGGCCGAGCAGCAACAGACGCTAGAAGCGCTCCGGAAGCAGCTCGAGCAGGTGGAAGATACTCTCAGGGGGTTGGACACCGACTACGACCAGCTCCGTACCAGCTACCAGCTGGGGCTGGCCGAGGCGATGGGGCTTTCACAGCAATTGCAGGCACTCCAGGGGGAGCTCAAGCTGGCCAAGGCACGTGCCGAAGGACCAGGAGCCGCTCAGTTGCCGGCATTGGTGCGCAAGGACACTGCGGCCACCAACGACCAGGTGTTGGCCCGGTGCCAGCAGGAGAACGCGTTGGTGCTGGGGTTCCTCCACAACCGGATCGATCGGTTGTTGGCCGACCGCCAGAACGGCGAGAAGGTGAATGGAGCACAAACCAACGGGCGTCGGAGTCGCCAGGGTACCCCTGCATAGGTAGGCCGTAGGTGGGCCATGTATTATAAACGTGCTAGGCTATGTAATCTAATTTCACCAGGCTATTGCCCTAGAGATTAACTTTCGTTTGCACGATGCTTGTAAAAGGTTCGAACTTCGCTTGATCTACGGTTGATGTGGGCTAGATCATGTTCTGAGTGGAGTTTGGGTATCACCTAATGGGTCAAGACGGTTGTAGTCACGTGACGAGTGTTCAATATAGTGAGAGTTTGTATCGGGCTAACCAATAAACATATCTGAGGCATGCTATCCATTGCAGTTTTGAGTATTCGCCTTTTCATTGAATTTAGAGATTGATCAAAGCCAACTTTTCCGGCCCCCTCCGCCGTTTTTGCAACATGGACGAACAGCTCCAGTCTCCTGTTAGGGACTAAGCCGTAAGTTTAGTTGGTAGATACTTCAGAAGCATTAAAACACATCTTTTCGGTAGTGAAACTTGTTTCGTTAGTCGGTTTTGTCTTTTTCGCTGAAATTACGTGCAATCCTTCGATGATAGTATACCCTTTATATTCATACCCACAAATATGTCACGTGATTTGGTAGCCTAACCAGGTATGAAAGATTGCTCCACAAGATTTTCACGCCATGGGGGCTTGATGCAAATTCCATCCAGCCCAAAAGGTGCGGTCGTGGCTGCAAGACAACATATAGTTGCGACCCCCCAATCGAAGCCAACTTATCCGGCCCCCTCCGCCGTTTTTGCAACCTAAACGTAGAACTGGCGTTTGGAGGCTCCTAAAAACACGAATTTTTAGGGCACCTCAAAATGGAATCATCGAATCTGCCAAACTTGGGGATCACAATGTCATACTCATTTTGGACCCTAGGACCCTGAACAATTTTTTATTTGGGGTCAACCGGGTCCCCCCATACAATTGTCAAGATTACGTAAGAATCGGGTAGCGCCGCACCTCTCCGATTCAAACGAGACCTATACCTAAAAAATCGTACGAAAAAGCCCATCTCAACACTGGCCCCTTATCTGGCCAACTTTACTCGCCATCATATTATTCTTCCTTAAAGTTGCCCCCTCTAACATCAAAAAAGCTCGAAAACGGCACTTTCAGATTTGGGGAAATTTAAAGCCCTTGTAGAGCATGGGACTTTCGCGAAAAAATGGTCCTTCCGCATTTCCCATACAAAAAAAAGGCTAAGTCTCTGAACTGAAATCGGGCGGAAAAAAAAAGTGGACCAAAATGTGAAATGGACAAAGAAGGGCATGTTTCGAGTCCCCTTGTCGAGGGGATCACAATGAGCACGTTCATTTCAACATTGGACGTACGTAGGGCATTTTATTGAGTCGTTTTGTAGGTTCTGGAAGGTGTAATTTTGATTCGGACACTACTTTTGCAAGTTCTTGGTTCACACACGAAAGGCTACCCTAAACACAGTGTAATCGCCTCTGAACCACTCAATTAGTTTGGCTAAACGTTCATCAACAGTATTCAACAACTAATGTTAGCGTATTCATTCTATGGGACGAGATATTCATCCCTAAACCGGCCCCCTCTCACAAATGGATGACCACCTTTATACGACCAGCTATACGGTGGCAGCTCAAATTTGCGTAAGACTTTACGAGTATTACCTAACATGTTATGTTAGACACTTTACGAACTCAAAAATTTACTGGTAAATCATGTGAGCTATATCACGTGATTTGTTTTAACAATATTGGTGATGTGTCATGTGGCTCAGGTCACGTGTTTCGCTCTAGGATTGTTATTGGTAAGTCATGTGACCATTTCACGTGACTTTGAGTATAATATGTATTACATAATATTCTCTGTTAGAGTTACGAGTATTACATAACCGCGTTACGAGCTGACCTAAGCTGACCTAATACAGCAGTGCGGCTCAACACATGTGATAAATATCACGTGACTTTACTATTGGTACCGTAGATAGCGTTGATTATGGCGAACCTGTATATATCCTATATATCCTATATACTACAATAAGCCCCCAGTACGGCTTCAGGGTAGCCCGCTCATGCAGGCTACCCCGAAGGCGCACCCAGTGCTTAACTATACAATTATAGAAACCCGGATTGGATACCAATGGCACCACCAACAGGGGGAAAAAACGGCACCAATGGCACTCGATCCAACGAATCGAATCGAGCACCACTGACACCACCAACAGGGGGAAAAGGAGCCATTGGCATCCAACCCTAACAACAGCAGCAACAACACCAACACCAACAACAACACCAACACCAACACACCAACACCAACACACCAACACCACCAACACCAATGAAAAGGGGGTGGCACCACTAGTACTTCAAATATCGTCTCCCATATGGCAAAGGAAGCGAAGCCCAGAGGCTTGCAGCTCCCCGCGCCGACCACGGGATGGTTCTGTGGCGATACCGCCCATCCTGACGCTAGATTGCACCCCCTACCTCCCGGCCCGTCGGCCATCGAGTAGAAGCGTGCAACTGCACATGTCAGGACTGTTCGAGGACCCGTAGCTGGTGGGTCGCGACGCCACCAGTAACAAGCCCTGTCACCAGACCAACAGACGCTGAGCCATTACCATGGCGCGAAGCGCCAACGGAAAGTGACCCAGCCGAGAGACTCCATCAGAAGTACCAACAGCACCGAGGCTGTGGTGAGCAAGTATCACCACGCTAACGACAAGCTTTTGTAGCCTCCTTGGGGGGATTTTTTTCCCCCATCTTCTTTGATTTTCTTTTTGCTTGTCGCTGCCTTCCGTAGTAACGGGAAAGGAGCCGGGCTTGCAGGGTGCAAGCGAGACTCCAAAGCCAACGAGTCCTGGGGGCCGTAGCCCGAGCAGTCCCCCTAGCGAAGTGCTAGCGGCCCTGCCCACGACCCAGGCCCGATGGCTGGCCTCCAACCAATCACGCAGTGCCCACTTCCAGCGTGGACAGCAGATCCGGGTTATCTGAGGTGCAATGGTGGCACCCGCGCTTGCTACCAGGGACGGCTCGACCTGGTTCGGATTGGATGAGGTATAGAGAAGAAAAAACTCTTTGGAGAGGGAACCAGTGTATTTATGGTTTTTGGGAATTGTAGTGCAGGACGGCAGAGTCTTTGTGGTTGGCAGAGTTTGTGTGAGATGGAGGGAAAGACCAGTGGGTGCGTGCGTGGAAAAATATGGAAGCCAACGGAAGGCTTGTGGTGGTAGCTTAGTGTAGCTGTGTTGCCTGGTAGTATTATTATGGTGTTTACTGTATGGTTTTGCCGGTATAAGCAGGTTCCGCCGTGGCCTGCAGCTCAGCCCAAATAGGAAATGTGCACCAAGTGCGCGCTATCTTTGCTAGCATTTTGCGTCAGCTCGAGAGAGGCCGAACAAAGCGAGTTGGGGAAGCTTGGGTAGCCGGTGTGTCTTTTGAAGAGCAAGAATCGTATTGACCTGTCACGACTGGACCAGACGAAAAGGTTTTTCGCTGTCTTTCCAACCATACAATCGAATTCATTCGAGAACGTGAACGGTAACGATTGCCCTGATGAAAGCAATGAACAAGGAACTTCCGCTAATCGCATGGAATGTTTTGGTGTGAAAACAAGTGATTGCAATTCGACTGCCTGAACAATCCAGTTTTATCTGGCTCGCTTTGTGACGACCTTGTCCATATGTTACCGCTGTGAGCAGCGTTTGTCCTCGTCTCTCATGTCCCGCGTGTGGGATGTGTTGGTCAACTCGGACGACACCCACGAGCGGATTAACAATTGGTTCGGGTGTGATAATGGTAATAATTACGTATAAACAGACGTACACGACCACATATGCTCAGGTAGAGGTACTACGTTTACAAAGACAATCGGAAACGTAGCAATAGAAGCTTCAGACAGTGAAGTAGATACTGGGACCACTGTTAGATAGGACAACTTGATACCAATGATAAATTTCCAGCTCTGATCCATGTGCTTGTGGCGTGTTCACAAGGAGCACCCGGAAGAGGGATTTGTTATCCCATCCATGGGAGAACGGTATTGACCATCAACTAACGCGTAAAAAGCCATTACATAGCAGTTTGCGGCTTATATCGTGAGGCGGTTGCAAATGCTATCCTCGATGGTCTCTTCTCACGACACTAAAGTCGAGTTGTCCATGGGGAAATGAGTCCAAGTGGACGGCCAGCGAGCGTGGGACGATTCACTCTGGGTTACACAAAGATCGTTTGACAAAACGGCGCTTCCACTACTTTGACTGTAGATCATCTATTTACCCCATTGGTTAAGCGCTATCGAGTTTTCTTACATTGGCATAAATCAATGAGCAACAGACAAGAGTCATGTAAGGTGGTGAATGTCCATACTAGTGGTCCTTGTAGCGGTGTGGGCAACGATATATTCACCACTTAAGTGGATGTACCTACAACTACCAATACCACCAACACCGATACCACACTACCACCACCAATTCAAGCGATTCAATCACATCAGATTTTGAGGTTTACCAACCAAAGGAGAACAAGGCTGTCGCCAATGTTGGTTCAATTACGACAGGCAACCCCGTCCACGCGTTCACCTACTTGACTGTTCCCGACAGAATTGGACACATCTGGACAAATCGGGCAACTGAGTAGGTTTTAGTGGGAGGTAATGTAGTAGTGCCACAGTCACCACGGGACGATGGGCTTACAATTGGCCGTGTAGCTAGAGCAATAGGGCAAACTAGGTAACAGTGTCGTAGCCTAAAGCCAACAACCATGGTGTATGAATGTGAGTTAGAGGTCGGTGTATACTCATTCCATACTGCGAAAATTTTTTCAAAATTGAGTGAAAATCGATAAACCACGCAACACCAGAGCAATTTAGCATTCAGGCCTTTCATTTCTTGATCCATCGCTCACGGACTTGTCCAGTTTGAACTTTTAAGGCAGTTGTATATAGTCTTGGGTCAGTACAGCCCAATCACGTGATGTGGTTTCGAGATCGGGCATGAAAGCTTGATGGTTAAGGTATCTCGCTTTGGAACCACTTGTCACACATTTATCTGATGCGCAACCACTTAAGTAGTAACTGCTCAGAATATCTAATGATTTGAGGCAAAATATCCGGCCTCTTCCACCGATTTTGCAAGCTAATCAACAATCATCGTATGGAGCTTCAGTGTCCTGATAGGGACTAAGCCAAAAGCCTAGTTAGTACATACTTCATTGGCAGTGATATCGGATTATCGGTTAGTTTTGCCTTTTCTACTTGAATTACGTGCAATTTACCGACGATAGTATGCCCTTCATACTGTTACCTACAATTGCGTCACGTGACCTCTGGCCCAACTAGAAGACAGATGGGGCCACAAGATTTCCACGCCATGGGGTCTTGGCACAAATTTCATCCGACCCAAAAGGTGCGGTCATGACTATAAAACGTCATATAGCAGCGACATCCCAATCGAGGCCAACTTATCCGGCCCCCTCCGCCGTTTTTGCAACATAAACGTTGAACTGCGGGTTGGAGCCTCGAAAAAACACGAATTTTAAGGGCACCTCAAAATGGAATCACCAATTCTGCCAAACTTGGGGATCACAATGTCATACTCATTTTGGTCCCTAGGGCCCTGAACATTTTTTTATCTGGGGTTAACCACGTCCCCCCATACAATTGTCAAGATTACGTAAGAATCGGGTAGCGCCGCACCTCTCCAATTCAAACGAGACCTATACCTAAAAAATCGTACGAAAAAGCCCATCTCAACACTGGCCCCTTATCTGGCCAACTTTACTCGCCATCATATTATTCTTCCTTAAAGTTGCCCCCTCTAACATCAAAAAAGCTCGAAAACGGCCCTTTCAGATTTGGGGAAATTTAAAGCCCTTGTAGGGCATGGGACTTTCGCGAAAAAATGGTCCTTTCGCACTGCCCATACAAAATCACCCACTAAGTGTGTGAACGGAAACGGGGCGAAAATAAAATGGACCCAAAATCAAAATGGCCAAAGGAAGGCCCATTCCGATACTTCTGAGCAAGGGGAATACAACGAGCACGTTCATTTTATCATTGGTGGCATGTGGCTGGAGTACCGACCTCGAGTTTAGTCAATTTGGTGGGTAAATTCTGATTGGGACACTACTACTTCCAATTATTGGTTCACACACGAAACCCTGTTCTAAATACAGTGTATTCGCCTGGGAACCACTCTATTAGTTTAGTTGAACGTTTTTCAACAATAATCAATCGTCATCGTTAGCGTATCCACTTTATTGATCAAGATACACATGCTGTCGTAACCTAAAACCGGCCCCCTTTAACAAGGGCCACCTTTTACTGAACGAGGTAGGCGGCAATTCAGAATTCGCCAAAGACTTTACGAGCATTACATAACGCCTTTACGAGTTGACTTAATATACCCGGTGCGGCTCAGTTATAAGTCTAAATTAGCTGGGAGATACCGGAGGCATTGCTTGGTAATTCCGACCATAAGTTCACGTTGTTCCCTGAGTCCTGATAGCAATGAAGACAATAATACCCTTATTGGTATACACGCCAGAGATTACGAAATACATCTATTCGGAGAAGATACCAGCTTCACCGGTTATTCTTGTTAGTTCCACTCGAATTGTGTGTAATTTACCGATGGTGGTATGCCCTTTATACCATTACCCATAAAATCGTCACGTGATTTGGTGGCCTAACTAAGGCAGGACAGATGGAGCCACGAGATTTCCACGCCACAAGACCTTAATACAAATTTCATCTAAACCAAAAGGTGCGATTGTGGCCTCGAAACAACATATGGACGCGACATACCAATCAAAGCCAACATATCCGGCCCCCTCCGCCGTTTTTGCAACATAAACGATAAACTGCGGGTTGGAGCCTCGAAAAAACATCGATTTTTAGGGCACCTCAAAATGGAATCACCGATTCTGCCAGACTGGGGCATCATAAACCAAGCTTTCTTCCAGCCTTTTGGTCCTCGCCCATATAGGGATCTGGGACTAACCGCGTCCCCCCATACATTTTCGAAAATTACGTAAGAAAACGGTAGCGCCGCACCTCTCCGATTCAAACGAGACCTATACCCATAAAATCGTATAAAAAAGCCCATTATACCACTGGCCTCATAGCTGGCCAGCTTTACTCGCCATCATGCTATTCTTCCTTAAAGTTGCCCCCTCTAACATCAAAAAAGCTCGAAAACCCACTTTCAGATCCGGCGAAATTTAAGGCCCTTGTAGAGTAAGGCACTTTCGCGAAAAAATGGCCATTACGAAAGCCCCATATAAATTGGCTGTTCTGACAAGCTAAAGTCTTCTGGCAGAAACCGACCGGATGTCAATTGCCCAAAAATTTGAAAATGTTTGATAGGGCACAAGTGGGTACTATCGACCACGGAGAAAACGATGGACACCACCGACCGGCCATTGGTAGCCTCCTCCACAAGCTATACGGGTTTCAAGTTGGCAGAGTTCCTGCACACTTGGGCTTAAGTCACACATGTTTTCAACCACTAACTATTCCGCACCACTACCACATCACGAACCGCCACACCAGCGCTGGTAAGTACCTCAGAAGGCGTACAACACCAGGGATATGTTGCTGCCAACCAGGCCAGCCGAATCGACGGCTTCTAAAGCCGTCGATCGCCTTTGTTCCGGATTTCACAAGCCATCCAATGACTAACACGTTTTGGCTCAATCAAAATGACCGCAACAAGCCAGCTGAAGGCTCCATGCCAGCTAGAGCCAATCAGAAACACCAGCAATGCCATGGAAAGCCCATATCAGGCCTTTTTGATGGGGTTGTGTCGTGTGTTGACCTGTGGGCGACGTTGAGAAAGCACTGGCAGTTACGAGAGAGTTACGAGAGAATTGCTGCACGTGAAGCTATTTGCGAGCTGTGTCTGCTACACAAGGATTATTTTCCGAGAAAACTGCACACAAGCTGTTTTGCAGAGGAGATTCCGCTTTTCAGCAGAGTTCACTGCACAGAGATACAATTTAGCAGAGTACACATATTTATTAGCAGAGTAAACTGTATATAAGCGCATTTTAGCAGAGTAGACTTAAATTCAGCAGAGTAAACTGCATGTAAATTTGCAGAGTATTTGGCAGAGTAGCCTG
>JAKTTW010000098.1:0-41633 GCA_030560525.1 Diutina catenulata
CCAGCCCCTCAGTAACCCCTCCCCCACCATCCCCCACCGCTTCGATAAGCCCACTCGCGCCTCGTCGCGGCATCGGTTGCATATCGCCCCAGATCGACCTGAATACGTATATATACCATGCGGACCCGGCGGATGCGGGCCAGACCGCCCATGCCCAAGCCCAGCCGCCAGCCCTCGTGGCTCGAACGCTGGTACATTGTCCGCATCGGCCTCGGCTTCTACACAAACTTCCTGCTCTCGCTCGAGGTGGACCACCCGGTGCTGAAGCAGGACTTGTTCCATGCCTTGATGAAGTTGGTGCGCAGACAGCCGTGGTTGACGCTCCAGTTCTACGAGGACACCCCGGGGTACGCGGGCAACGCCCCGGGGTGGCGGTTGCTGGTGGTGGACCGCATTGATTTCGCCACGGCGGTGGAGTTTATCGACGTGGACGAGTTTGACGACCGCACGCTCGAGACGCTCAACGAGACCTCCATTGGGATGAACCGGCCCGACCACCCGCTCTGGCGGGTGCGGGTGTACACCACCAAGGCCGGACGCACCATCATTGCCGGGCTCTTCTGCCACTCGATCTTTGACGGGGGCACCGGGCTCCAGTTCGTGCGGGACGTGGTGCTGGAGTTGGCCGGCGAGCTGAACTGCACCTGCGAGCTCGAGAGCATCTACAACTACGACAAGGACGGCACGTTTGCTGACGGGGCCATCCCCCCGGCCACTGACGACCGCACCAACTTGTACGACCCCACCCGGTGGGAGCTCTGGCTGTTTCAGGCGAGCCAGTGGGCACACGCGCACTTACCCGTGTGGCTCGTGCACTTCTGGCTGTGGCTCAGCCTGTGGGTGGTGTCTGTGGTTGCGCCCGGCCCGTTGCGGCCCAACTTGAGCACCCATCCCGTGTTCCACAACCCCCACCACACGTGGCTGCTGAAGACCGACACCCGGGTGCTCAACTTCAACTTCAGCCCCGACCAAACCCGCGACATGCTTCAGTTTTGCAAGAACCAGGGCGTCACCTTGACCCCTTTTCTCAACGTGGCCGTGTTGAAGGCGCTCCAGGGCACCCTCTTTGCCAGCCAGCCCGGGGCTACGATGCTGTCGTACATTGCCTACCAGGGCCGCCGCTACTTCCCCGAGGTCACCCAGGGAGTGATGGTGTGTGGCCACTTGGTCAACGTGGGCACCATCACCGACCCGCTCGCGACGCTCCGGGCGCTCAACAGGCACCAGTGGAGTGCTGTCGAGCTGCGGGTGGCCTTCCGCGAGTTGGGGTTGGTGCGCTACCGCGAGTACTTCGAGGTGATGGAGCTGACGCTTCGGGGAACCAAGAAGCTGCTCACCATCTCCAACTTGGGCCGGGTGCCCACCGAGCACAACCGCTACCGGGTGCTCGATGCCAAGTTTGTGCTGTGTACGGGAGCGTCGTACAACACCATTTTGAACATTGTCAGTACCCCCGTCGGGGGGCTCAACACTACTTTCTGCTACTATCCCGGGTTCGACGACGAGACGGTTAATGGGGAGCCCGTGGTGGCTGCGTTCTCGCGCGAATACACCGAGTTCTGTACCCAGTGGATGCACACTGTAGATTAATACGTAATAATTCTATGAGTTGGCCTGTCGGCATGCTGAAGGGGTGGTAGTGGTCTAACATTGGTACAATAGTGTATCCGGTGTAGTCCATTTTAGTCCAATTTGACCAAGTTCTTTCAGTTTTGTCCAGTTGGATCAAGTCTGGTTTGGTTCGAGTCCAGTTGGTCCAGTGATCTAGTTCATTTGGTCCAGTTAGTCTAGTTGTCTGGTTCAATTGGTCCAGTTCAATCCAATATCGTCTTGTGGCTTCATTGTGAGTCAGGCTACCCCCGCTCCATTTTCGGAGTCTCCATGCGGTTTCCCCCGATCTTCCGCATCAACCCCTTGTTGTAGGCCATGCTCCACTCCTGGCACTTGCGTATGGTGCCACTCACGTGCAAGCATCGCACCAGAGCCGTCTGGGCCTCGAGGCTGTCGATGGTAGCGAGCGCTCCGAGCAACGTTTCGTAGCTGCCGCGTGGACACCGCACGATTCCCGTACTGGTGCGGTTGCTGAAGTATTTGACTTGTAACTGGAGCCCTGTTGACCCTGCTCCCACCTCTCCGTAGTTGTCCTCTATCAGTTTGCGGAAGGTGCGGAGGAGGGACTTGGCGGAGATGGTGGAGGGCAGCGGCTGGTGGAACGCGAGAAGCGACTGGTCCGGGTCCTCATAGTCTCCCTCAAGCGGGTAGTGGATCTCAAAGAGGATGTATCGCTGCTTGATGCGGACCATGGCTAGGCGATGCTCGTGCGGCTTGAAAACGGTTGAAAAAATGGAAAATGAAGGGAAAGCAGAAAGGTAAAAAAGGTGAAAAAAGGTACAAGGGCGAAGAATGAGTTGAAAGAAGGGAGTTCTAGTTGGCTTTAGAACTTGAAATGAGAATGGACGCCTACGAAAGTTGAAGGATGAAGTCTGGGCAGTTAGAGTTTGTTCATGAGAATTATCTTGTCATGACACAGGGTTTCATGCATCAACCACTACAACTGTTACATTATCATTTCGTATTACTATATTATTAACCGTGTACCCAAACCTTAGACCAACTTCTCCTCGAATCTCAACTCGTTGTTGATGGGCAACCCAACCAACAATCTGAACAAGTTCTCGAGAGACTGTCTCTGCTTGTTCAACCCGTTGATGGGCTTGAAGCCGGGTCTGGACAAGGGGGCCTTGAGCCAGTACGACAACATCGACAACACAGAGTAGAAGTCCTGGTACTCCTCGGACTCACCAACCTTCTTGTAGGTGACTCTCTGCAAGAACTCGGCAATGATCACCAAGTCAAGGATCAAGGGAGTAGCCAACAAGGAGTCCTCACACACGTTGTGGATGGAGATCTTGTTGTGGCCACCGAGCATCAACTCGGAGTAGTACTCGTCCATGGCAACCTTGGAGTCGCCAACGGCAGGCAAGTACTTGATGACAATGCAGTGGTCGATGGTCTTGCCCTTCTCCTCGTTGTAGAGGATCTCGTTGGACTCGATGATGTCGTCAACGACAGAGGCCTTGGAGATCTCCTTGGATCTGAACTGAAGAGGCGACGACAAGTTGTAACCGTCGTTGTTACCCAAGTGGTTGTACGAGGCGATCGAGATGGGACGAATACCAGCGTCCACCAAGAACTGAGCCAACACCGACTTGAGCTTGGTCTGGCCCGACTTGAAGTCGTCACCACCAATGTAAGCCTTGTACTGCTCGGCCAACTCAATGACACCGGGGGTGAAGGTGTTCTGGGGAGAACCGTTGATGTAGGGCACCTTCTCCAAGATACAGGCGATGGCGAAGACGGTCGAGGGGGCAATCTCGGCGTGGTTGTTCTTGACGGCCTCCAACAAGTTCTTGGCGGTGTCGTTGACACCCTCAGACACCTCAGCGTAACGCTCGGTGTTGGCGGTCCAGAGGACAATCACCTTGTCCAAGCCGTTCTGCTTCTTGAACTCCTGGATGTCCAGTCTGATCTTCTCAACGTCAGCCCACTTGTTGTCAGTTCTGGCCTCACCGGTCTTGTTGTCAACGTTGTAGACGTTGTCAGCACGCTCCTTCTGGTTCATGGCAATGAAGTCAGGGTAGTAGATGGAGGGCAAGGGGGTCATCTCCTTCAAGTAGGGAGCCAACTGGTTCTGCAAGCCGACGTCCAAGACCTGGGCGCGCTTGGCAGCCTGGTCAAGGGGCATCTTGGAGATGTCCCAACCACCAACAACCAAGTCGTTGGGGTTGACCAAGGGGACAATGGAGTTGAAAGGAGCGTACACGTCGTTACCCTCAGCGTCAACACCAAGCTTGATGGTGGACGACTGGGTGACCGAACCGTAGTAGTTGGGCTTGATGGTGCCCTCCTTGGTCTCGAACGAGATGTTGTGCTTGTTGGCCAAGATCGAGGAAACAAGGGTGGTACCGTTGTTACCGCCGAGACCAACCAACATCAAGCCAGTCTTGGGGGTCTTCAAGTCGACCTTGAACTCGTAGTCAACCTTGGTGGGGGTGACCGACAACTTGCCGTCGGCGCCCTTCTCCACCAAAGAGTTCTCGTAGGTGAACTTGGTGGTCAAGGTCTCACCGTCGATCTTGGTCTTGTCAGAAGTGTTGAAGTTGATTTGAGAAGCCATTGTGTTTACTGAGACCAGTGGGAAGCAGAAATCACCCCTTTTATAGTGATTTTTCACCGCCGGCGGATTACGGCGAAACGTGCATAATTTCGGCGAACTTGCATAGGTGCGCACACGACCTGCTCCTCATTGGTTGCCAAGGTGGGATCATAACCAGGCAAACAGCAGGCATATGAAAGTGACGACGCGGACGGTGGGCGCGTAAACACGGTGACAACGGCTTTGTGGTCGGTGCGGACCTGTTCGTAACCATTGCTCATCGTTGCCGGTTGCTGGTTACCCAACAATCGCTGCCCCAGATCAAACCCCACGAATCGTCAAATTCACACCGTGAAGAATTTGCCCAAATGCAGGTGCTGCAGCCACAACAAATACTAACACTTTGGGTAATAAAATGTCTAGCCACATACTCACATGGCAACTATCGCAGTGCAACCCGTAGGTGATCACCCCCACGACGGTCATCTAACCCCTCAACTCGTACTTTGTTTCACGTCGTTTCTTATCTAGCGGGGTAAGATTGCTCGGATTCATCGGTAACCCTAACATTATTGATCCCGGCGAAATTTATGCACGTAGAAGACACGTTCGGCGAATTCCCCTATTTTCACTACGCGGAATCACGTGGGACCCCAACAGATTTCAAGAGGGGCTGAAGCCATTGAAAAGCAATGTAGCGATGAGCGGCTGATATAGGGGAGGTTGCGATCACGAGTCATCTCATTTAAGGGGTGTTCTGATTTCGACGGAATGTGTTGTGAACCCACACCGATCTCGCCTGACAAACGATCTGCAGCGATTGTTCATCCGTGGAAATAGCGATGTGGGGAAGTACCAGAGGCACAGCCTACAGCCCGCATGTGGTAGTAAGGTAGATTTGCGGCCTTTGATAGTCTCAGATCTAAGCTCCCATTCTCTAATCTCTTATAATAGATACCGGTCACAAGAGTACTTATAGTAACCAGGTGATGTTGCCGTCACGTGTTGACGTGATCGAAAAAGGAAACCGGAAGCCCAGTTTGGGACGTCGGTTATCATTTCCATCTGGCACTTCTGTGGCACTACGTTGTGCTCCGCCCTAAGGCTCAGCTTTGCTCCAAGTGCTGGTTAAACTGCTCGATTGGTGGTTTCGCGTACTCGCGAAAAAATTCGTCAAGCAAATGTAGGAGGTGAAACGATGAAACATCGAGTAGTTGCAGCTACGGGAGCCCCTGCGAGAGTATATTGCCGTCCACGAGCGGGGAAGAGCAGCAATGTCTGGATGTCGTGAAGCCATTTGGTTAGTAGCGCTTTTGGCGACGTAGTGCCGTCATTGCGAACCGGGACATTTAGTGCGATTTCGAACCTAATTCCCACCACATTCTTGATCTGAAACACGGAAAGAAAGCCTCGTCAAAATCACGAGATACACACTGGGGGCTTTAACTGGGCCGATTGTTCGGGCAGGTTGTTTCCACTTGTATGAGCGGTGCATCTACATCGCATGATACTGAAGGGGGAAGGGGGTCCCCACGGGGCTTTCTGTTGCGAAGGCGCAGTCAATTGCACTGGCCTCAGTGTCGTGAAACTGGCCGAATTGAGCTAGCGCTTACGTTTCCGTTTACGGCATCGGGGTATGCGTAATGGTGTGCCAACCCTCCTCTCTTTTACTCTATTGTCGAATTGCCTCGAAAATCTGAATGGGGAACGCACCAGCGCGGCTAGTGTACGCGAGGTGATCTCGCGGCGAACCTAGAATTAGGCCACCAACGAGTTTCAACGTACGTCGCGAGCTCCTTCTACAGTGACCATCGGGGCTGATCGTGGAAGATTAGATTGTAATGTCGGGCGTGTCAACACGACATGGGTCATTCGGTAACTACCCCAGGGTTTCGCTAGCAGATTGTCCCCGACAATAGATGGATGTGATCGATTGTGTCCAGGCAAGGGATGAACGGCGGTGGACCCTTGGTGGTCCACCTTGCGTCACGTTGTCTGGTGCTGGTTGAATGCAATTGAAATGAACGAATTGCCCTGAAAATCCTGGTACGTTTGTTCCACTGCATAAGCTCGGTCGCGCTCGCACTATGACAGCATTGATTCATTGTGTGCGGTCGCGGTATTGTATGGTAGAGATGAATAGATCTGCAGATCTGAGTGCTTGCAATCATAATTAGCTTGCTTTAGACAGTTGTAGTTTGCTAGAAAACGTTCATTCCACCTGTCATACCCGCCTGTTACCCCGGTGATAGCTTGGCTACCTCGATATTTTCGATTGTCTATCGTAGAAGGGACCCTTTATGCACTTAGTGAGCAAATCGTCTGCTTGTGTGCAGGCATGCGTCACCAATGGCTGGTTGCAAATTCACCCTTTGGGAGATGACACCTGAGGCCGAGAAACCGCGGGTGCCAATGTCTTGGTTGCTCAAAAAATAAACGCGGTATCCATGTCAAACGGGCAACCCAACCAGCGATTTAGCTGACACCCACCCGTTTATGACGCACGGTGGTGTGTCGATCCGCTAGACATTGTCATTATTTTGTGACGGGGTCGGGGTAGCCGAGCGGCAGCATGCTATATATAATGTAGCCCGTCGGCTCCGGTGTTTGCCATCACCATGTTTATTCGGTTGTTTGCAGCCGCAGTCTTCGCTAGACTAGCCCTTGCGTTTAACGCAGCCGCTTCCAACAACGTTGCTGTGTACTGGGGCCAGAACTCCGCTGGTTCCCAGGCTCCCCTTAACACCTACTGTACGTCTGACGCTGTGGACATCGTCATTCTTTCGTTTTTGTATGAGTTCCCCGACATGCAGCTCAACTTCGCTAATGCGTGCGAGAACACCTTCACTTCGGAGGGGTTGTTGCACTGCTCGAACATTGCTGCAGACATCAAGACGTGTCAGGCGAACGGAAAGAAGGTGTTGTTGTCGTTGGGCGGAGCCTCTGGTGCCTACGGTTTCAAGAGCGACGACGAGGGTGCCAAGTTCGCCGACACCTTGTGGGAGTACTTTGGCCCTGGGCTGGGCGAAAAGCGCCCGTTTGACGATGCCGTGGTCGACGGGTTCGACTTCGACATCGAGAACCAGAACCAGGTGGGCTACACTGCGTTGGCCAAGGGTTTGCGGGAGAAGTTCGCGACCGACTCGCTGAAGCAGTACTACCTCGCTGCTGCGCCCCAGTGCCCCTACCCCGATGCTTCGGTGGGTGACGTGATGGCCAACGCTGACCTTGACTTTGCCTTTATCCAGTTCTACAACAACTACTGCCAGTTGGGCCCCAACTTCAACTTTGACACCTGGGTCGACTACGCCGAGAACAAGCTGCCCAACAAGAACATCAAGTTGTACGTGGGTTTGGCCGGGTTGCCGTCGTCGGCCAGTTTTGGCTACAACTCCGCTGCCGAGATCAAGCAGAAGTTGCCCGAGAGTGTGTTGCTGAACCCCCATTTCGGAGGGTTCTCGTTCTGGGACGCCTCGCTGGCGTTTGCCAACGTGGAGGACGGGAAGAACATGTGCCAGGCTGTCAAGGCGTTGGCGTCTGGCAACGCGTTGCCCACCTCGCCCGCGGACTCGTCCGTGGTTCCTTCGACCGCTCCCTCGACCGCTCCTTCGACTGCTCCCTCGACCGCTCCTTCTACTGTGCCTTCTTCGACCGTGGCCACCTCGTCGACCCAATCCTCGGTTCCCGTGGTGCCCTCGTCTCCGGCCACCACCTCTGTCCAGGACACCTCGTCCCAGGTTATCGAAAACACCTCCACCCAAGACACTACCACCCAAACCACCCCAGAGTCCCAGGACACTACCTCCGACACCACCTTACAAACCGTCACTCCCTCGCTGGCTGAGTTGCTGACCCGCTCGCTGACCGCAGGCTCCCCCTTGACCTCGGCCGACCAGCACAAGCCCATCGAGTTGGACGACTCGCTGCTGGCACAGACCGCCACCCTGTACGACGTGATCGACGTGATCCCGCTGCAGCAGCTGGGTGGCATCACCACTGTTGGCGGCACCACCTCCTCCCCTGACTCTACCACTCCCGAGCTCGACACCAACACCCCCGTGGCTACCACTGAGATGGGTGCAGGAGCCGAGGCGGAGACCACCGTGGAGACTACCACCTCCACCGACGCCACCGGCGGCGTCGTCGTGGTCACCACCACCCGCGACATCACCACCACCCAGGTGGTGACCCAGCTGGCGTCCAACACCGTGCGGGTCAAGGTCAAGACGGTGAGACAGGGTCGCACCACCTTCGACACCGTCACCACCACCGCCATGACCACCCGGTACGTCACCACCATCTACAAGGCCGACTAATGGCCGCTTCTTCTTCTTAATTCGATAGATATGCATTAATTTAATGATTAGAAAACGTCTTTGCCCAACACCTGGCGGAACTCGAGTTCCAAGTTGAGCCCGTGCAAATGCTTGGAGGCCATCGGGTTCATGTAGATGCCGCCGATGGTTTTCGTGCCCATTGCCAGCACCCGGAGCTGCACGTGGATCATGGGCACGTTGGTGGTGCAGAGCTGAGTCATCGCCTGCGGACTGAGCGGGTGGGGACTGAACAAAAACAAGTAGTTGGTGCGCAACTGCTTGGCGGTGCGCTTGACGTTGAAGTCGTAGATCCCCGCGAGCTCACGCACCACCCGGGCCAGGATCTTGGTGCCGACGTTTTTGCACTGCACCAAAATGTTGATGGCATCGAGGTTCTTTACGTAGCGGAGCACCAGGGTGGAGCGGGCGGGCGGCGGGCTCTTCAACTTGTCGAAGTAGTGCTGGAGGTTCCACTTGCCGATGATGTCGATGCCGTTGTCGTAGCACCCGCCCACCCGGATCAAGTGGAAGCAGTTGAGTTTCTGGTGGAGAAACTCTTTGCACTGCAACTCGTAGAGGGTGCCCTTGAACACGGTGGAGGCGAGGTTGACGCGTTTGGTGGCACAGTAGTCCATGTACGCCTCCACGGACTGGATTTCCGCGAGCGCCAGCCGGTGGCGGCGGAATAGTCGCGCGATCTGGGCCGTCCGGATCATGCTCGTGTTGATGTTTTGTTAGCGCGACGCGTTTGTAGGTGGGCGAGGTGCATGATGGTGGAAAAGCGAAGGGGAAGGGGGAGGGAGTGGGATGGTAATTGGTGGGGAGGCTTGTGGGGTGGTGTTGGTGTTGGTGTTGGTGGTGAGGTGGTGGTGTTAGTGGTGTTGATGGCGTAGGTTGTAACTGTGTTAACGGTCGGTCTAATCTGCTGATCGAGACCCTGTAACCACCACGTTCACCACTTCTACGATTTCACCATCTGTCTCCTCTACCACCACCATTCCACCCGCCATTCCACCCTGTTACCGCGACTTCGCTACCCCTCACTCCCGTTCCATTCCCACCACGACATACCAGCCTCTTTTCGCGCGCACACCACCAACTCACCCATGCGTTTCGTCCCATTTCTCTTGGCAGCCGCCTTGGGCGACTCCATTGCCTTGTTTGCGAAATCTGCTGGCTCAGAGACTGCGCTTGGCGAATTGACCTACGACAACGGGCGTGGCACGTTGGCCCGCGCGCCCACTCCCGACATTGCCTCCCCGCAGTGCATCGGGACCCACGATCTCCCCGACCACGAGTGCTTTGGCTACCTGGCGGTGAAGGACGATGACTGGAGCATAGACGTTTTCTTGAACCAGGACGGGTCCATCGAGCGGCTTGCGTGGGTGGCCCGCCCCGGTGCGGTCAAGGTGCACAAGTACCGCCAGGCCGCCAACCCGAACCTCGAGGCGTACGTGGTGGTGAACCGGGCGCAGCAGGGGGAGGCTGCGGAGAAGAAGAAGAAGGGGCCGCGCAAGGAGGTGACCACGGTGAAGAAGATCGTCAAGGAGAAGGACGAGAACGGCAACGAGATCGAGCGCGAGGTGGAGGAGACGCAGGAGGTGGTGGTGGACGACCGGTCGTTTATCCAGAAGAACTGGGTGTACATAGTGATCCCGTTGGTGATGTTTATGTTGAAGTCGGACCCTGACAACAACAAGGCGAAGAAGGAGTAGAATACACGGTAATTATAGAATAAGAGGGAGGAAGGGGGTAGTAGGGAATACGGGTGGGTAATGGAAGTGGTTAGTGGAAGTGATTAGTGGAGGTAGTTAGTGGAGGTGGGTTGTAGGAAAGTGATGGAAATGGGTATTGCAGGTTAGGAGCGGAAGTTGTAGGGAAGCGATGGTGGAGATGGATACTGGACGGTGGTAGCTTGTACCGGACGCAGCATTCCTACTGGGGTGTACGAGACGGCTGAAGAACAAGTAGATCAGTGGTGATCTGTGATTCAGTGATCTTACGAACTGGCACGTTGCATTGGTCTACTACGTAGTAATGGCCTACTTCGTAATTCTAGAGTAGTTCACAACACTGTTCTTCAGCTAGAAACCAGTCTCAACTGCTTAGAATTCACACTCAATTACAATTTGTACCTCCCAAGTCCCTGCGAGGCGTGTTCTTTCTCGCAATTCCCCATTTCCCTTCACTATACGCCTTCTATCTTTCGACCCCACGTTTCGTCAATGGCAAAAGAAACGCCAGCGAACAAACGTCACGGCGCTAGCGAGGCCAGTGCCTCCACTGGACCAAGTCCCGCTATCGTGCTGCCCCCCAAAACCACCTCCCTACGCCTGCCCAGACCGTCGGCGTTAGCCGCAGAAGTCCGCGCAACAAACAAGTGGGGTCCGATGCCGGGCACCAGCTCCAGCCAGTAAAACGCCCTACTGTAATAAACCCACCTACTCTATCCGCAACCCACGAACGGTCTCCCACCCACGTTTCCACCCATCTCGCACCCCGTTCCCACCCACCTCTCATCCCCACAACTCCAGCCCATCACCATTACTAAACAGTCGCGCGCGCTCCCGATTGGCTTTAGCCCACCACGCAACCACACCACCACCACCCGCCCAAAACCACGAAAAACCCCCGTCAGCCACCCCGACACCTCGTAGCCACCACCCGCGGACCCCGTAGCCACCACCACCGCCCACCACACCGCCCCGCGACCGCCCCACCCGCGCGCCGCCCTGGGCCAATCACATTTTCGCGAATGCCAATACCTGCACGCAAATAATTTTCATCCGTGAGAAATCTCTGAACATACCTTTTGACCGTTTGATCAACGACCACTAGCAGCCAGTTGACCGTGATGATTAGACAGTTTAAGAGTGCCCGTCGTTTGTTGCTGAGCTCGCGCCTCCGCATGGCCGAGGTGGAAGTCACCATTGACGGCCACAAGGTGCTGGTGGAGGCCGGGGCCTCCATCATCCAGGCCGCCCAGTTGGCCGGGGTGCAGATCCCTCGCTACTGCTACCACGACAAGTTGGCCATTGCCGGTAACTGCAGAATGTGTCTCGTGGACGTCGAGCGCATGCCCAAGCTCATTGCCCTGTGTGCCATGCCTGTCCAGAACGGGATGGTGGTGCACACCCAGCTGGAGCGGATCAAGAAGGCCAAGGAGGGTGTTACCGAGATGTTGTTGCAGAACCACCCGTTGGACTGTCCCGTGTGCGACCAGGGTGGTGAGTGTGACCTCCAGGAGCAGTCGCAGCGTTACGGTGCCGACCGTGGTCGTTTCCACGAGGTGGCCGGTAAGCGTGCGGTGGAGAACAAGGCCATCGGTCCCCTTGTCAAGACGCTGATGAACAGATGTATCCACTGCACCCGGTGTGTGCGGTTCATGAACGACGTGGCCGGTGCGCCCGAGTTGGGCACTGCTGGCCGTGGTAACGACATGCAGATTGGCACCTACATCGAGCGCAACATCAACTCCGAGTTGTCGGGTAACATCATCGACTTGTGTCCCGTGGGTGCGTTGACGCTGAAGCCGTACGCCTTCAGAGCCCGTCCCTGGGAGTTGAAGCGCACCGAGACCATCGACGTCATGGACGCGCTCGGGTCCAACGTGCGGGTGGACGCGCGTGGTATCGAGGTGATGCGGGTGTTGCCGCGTCTCAACGACGACATCAACGAGGAGTGGATCTCGGACAAGCTGCGTTTTGCCTGCGACGGGCTCAAGACCCAGCGGTTGACGGTGCCGCTCGTCAAGCAGGGCGACGCGTTTGTCGAGGCCACCTGGGACGAGGCGTTGTCGACGATTGCCGCCAACTTTGCCCGCATCAACCCCCAGGGCAACCAGATCAAGGCCATCGCCGGTGCGCTTGCTGACGCCGAGGCGATGGTGGCGGTCAAGGACTTGGTCAACAAGTTGGGGCTGGAGAACACCACCACCGACGTGGCGCAGGCCACCGCCGCCCACGGCGTCGACGTGCGGTCCAACTTCTTGTTCAACTCCACCATCGACGGCATCGAGGACGCCGACCAGATTCTCTTGGTGGGCACCAACCCGCGGTTCGAGGCGGCGGTGTTGAACGCGCGTATCCGCAAGGTGTGGTTGAGACTGGAGCTTGAGATCCACCACGTGGGCCAGGAGTTTGACCTGACGTTCGACCTTGGCAACGTGGGCTCCTCCGCTGCTGACCTTGAGAAGGCGCTTTCCGGCGACGTCGGGGCCAAGCTTGCCAAGGCCGCCAAGCCGTTGATCATTGTCGGGTCCGGTGTGGCCGAGTCCAAGGACGCGGCCGCCGTGTACTCGATGGTGGGCGAGTTTGCCGGCAAGAACGCCAATTTCAACTCGGGCGAGTGGAACGGTGTCAACTTGTTGCACCGCGAGGCGGCGCGTCCTGCGGCGTTGGACCTTGGGTTCCAGACGTTCTCCGACGAGGTGGCGCAGACCCCGGCCAAGTTCCTCTACTTGTTGGGTGCTGACGAGGTGTCCGCTGCCGACATCCCTGGCGACGCGTTTGTGGTGTACCAGGGCCACCACGGTGACGTGGGTGCCTCGTACGCCGACGTCATCTTGCCCGGTTCTGCCTACACCGAGAAGCTGGCCACCTACGTCAACACCGAGGGCCGCACCCAGGTGACGCGTGCTGCCACCAACGCTCCCGGTGCTGCCCGTGAGGACTGGAAGATTGTCCGGGCGCTTTCCGAGTACTTGGACGCCAAGCTTCCCTACGACGACATCATCGAGGTCCGCAACCGGTTGGCCGAGGTGTCGCCGCACTTGGTGCGCCACAACGTGATCGAGCCCACTTCCCAGGACATCGCCAAGCTCGGGTTCTCCCAGTTGGTGTCGAAGGGGATCAAGGCGCTGTCGGAGCCCTTGAAGAACCCCATCGACAACTTCTACTTCACCGACGTCATTTCGAGACTGTCGCCCACCATGGCCAAGTGTATTGCCCTGTTTGGCGCCAAGATCGACAAGGTGAAGGACGACAAGCCCGCCATCAACTTTTAAGTTGCGCATAACGAGAAAACTAATTGCATGGATATTCACGATGTACCCACGAAACGCAGGACTTTTGGGTAGTCTTGTATAGATCTAGAAAATGAAAAATATTGTAATATGGGGGGACCAGGCAGGTGGTGGAGGTAGATAGAGCTACGAGGGCTAGGAGTACAGTGTGAAAGGTATCTGTGTGGACTGGTTGGTACCTATGAAGGCTGGTTGGTGGTGGTTGGAGATAGATCGTAGCTGGACATAGCCAGAAATCTGCTAATGTCGAAAAGTACCCGTATGGTCTGGCTGGTGTTTGACGGAGATAGCCTGTCAATAGCTACGAGTGCTAGGAGTACATTAGTGGGGGAAGGTCCACCTAGAACAGCCAGTCGAGAGCTGCGATAACGAGACAATACAAGTGTAGAAAGGAACTTCTGAGGACTGGAAGGTGTTAGATGGACAGTCGATAGCTACAATAACCAGGAATTTACCTGTGTGGACAACCGGAACTCGCTTTCTGGTCTACTTTTCATTCTCTATTACTATTATAATACAATGCTATGCCTAAAACTTGAACGAGTCAATCTCGTCCGCCTTCGCCTCCTTGGGCTGCTCCTTCTCCTTGCTTGTCTCCTTCTCCTTCGGCTTCTTCTCTTCCTTGGGCTCGCCGCTGAACTGCTTCTCGAGAAGCTCGCGGAGACTGCCAGCGTGCTCGTCCACCACGGTAAAGAGCTGTTTGTCGCTGCTCTCCTCGGTCACGGGCTTCTCCAGCAGTGCCACCGTCCCAAACAGCTCCACAGCCACCCGCTCCACCCGCGGTTTCTCCTCAACCCGTGCGGGTTCGCGCTTGGGCTCCACCTTCGGCTCCACCTTAGGCTCACGCTTATCCTCCCGCTTATCTTCTTCCTCTTCCTCTTCTTCTTCCAGCGAAGAATCCATCAGGAGCACCCCCCATTTCTCTCCATACCCACCCGCTCGCGTGCGTCGCTGGCGCTCTACGTGGTACCCCTCGTTGTTGTAGCTGCCATCAACACCAGGGATCATCAACGAGGCGTACGCCGGCGGCTTTCCCACCCGTTGCATCACGGCAATCCACGGGGGCGGTGCCTTGGTGTCGGTCTCCAGCATCCCCAACGCCGCACGCAACTGCTTCAGCACCACCCCAGGCCGCAAGCCCGCCAACTCGTCCATTTCCTTGGCGTCATCGCGGCCCTCGTAGTAGCAGTCGCCAAACTTGTATAGCCGTGGTTTTTGCTGGTACTGGAACTTGAAAAAGGCGTCGTGGAGCTTGCGGTAGTCGATGTCGAGCTTGCCCAACCGCACCTGGACCTTGGCTCGCTGCTGCTGCTTGAGCGACTGCTCGCTGGGGTCTTCGCGCATGTCCATGATGCCCGTTTCCGCGATGTAGGCGGGCAATTTGAACGGAGGGCGGTCTAGCTGTTTCTTGGCGAGGTAGTCGCGGCGTGAGCGCCACTGGCCGGGCACCTGGACCGCGTTGGGCCTCGTTTTGAGGGCTACGCAGAGCTCGGGGTCGGGGGCATCGGCATCGTACCACTCGACCAACTCGGGGAACTTGGTCAGGAGTTTGAGTTGCAGGAGCGGGACCTTGGTGCGCTGCTTCGCTTCACGCCGTGTGAGCTTGTCCTCTTCCGGCTCCAGCTCGGGTTCCAGCTCGCTCACAGGCTCTTCGGCCTTGACGAGGGCAGTGGGCTCGGCGGGCGCCTCCTGAGGCTTGAACCGCTCAAACACTTGCTCAAACTGGTGGAAGAGCTCGCTGGATGTGTCCACTTCTGGTTCCTCGAGCTTTTGGCGCTTGGCCGCGGGTTTGTCTGGTGTGGTCTCGGTGGGTTTGGTGGGCTCTGCAGGTTTGGTGGGCTCTGCGGATTTTGCGGGTGTGGGATCGGCCGGTGGCTCTGCTGGAGTATCCTGGGCATTCTGGGCCTGCTCTAGCTTGCGCTTTTTCGCCTGTTCCCGGCGGAACTGGTTCTTGGACCTTTTAGCCCCCATGGAGTAGTGTGGAAAAACCGTGCGGCTTGATGGGGAAAGAGGAGACAGAAGGAAAGGAAGATCAGATGAGAGATGGGGCACTGGGAATAGGAAAATCAACCTTCCTGTGTGGTCGATAAATGTCAAGTACCCTTCAAGTGTTTTTATTTAGCCTCTATTGCGTTTGTGTCTCTACAATGTCAGTGTCTCCACCTTCATTCTCGTTCTCGTGTCATTAATCATTACTTCTTTAACTGCTCTTCCACCTTGGCAATCCGCTTCACCAACTTGTTCACCCGGTCGGCTATCTCGTTGTCGTTCTGGTCCACAAGCTTCTTGAGCTCGTCCAATTGCGCCGTGATCTCGTCGCTCAACTCAAACACCCCAGCCTTCTTCTTGTCCTCGGTGTTCAGGGGCGCACTGCCGTTGTTTTTGACCTGGCCACCGTCCAAGGTGGAGGTGTTTAATCCTTTCTCGCTGCCCTCGATGCTGGTGAGCGAGCTCGTCAGCGCGTTGGACACTTCCATGGTGTGTTAAGTATTGATCTAAGCGAGCGTGCGGCGCGATATGGGGGGTGGTGTGGAGACGATTGCAGGCCACGGGTGGTTGTGTAGTTGGGTGAAAGCGGCTTATGTGATTAAGGGCTTTAAGCGGTTTAGAGTGTTTACAGGTCAGTTTGGGCCGTATTGACCAATGTTGAAGGGCCAGGGAGTTGACCAAAATCACGTGCTAAAACACCCTCTAAGATATTAGGGCAACTGAAACACCCCATGAGGGACTTTAACATAAGAATTTTACAAAATGGAACCATTAATTCCTGCAAAAACCAACAAAAACATCCCAATTTTTCCGATTTTCACCTCTCCCGTCTTCACAAACCGCAAAATTACACTCAACATCTTCGGTTGTATAGTGTAGTGGTTATCACCGTTGGTTCTGATCCAACTAACCTCGGTTCGAATCCGAGTACGACCTATTTTTTTGCCTCGGCAGCAACCGAGACTCGGGCGACTCCATCACGCTAATTTCCACCACGCAAATTTCCACCGCCACCACCGCGATCTCCCGACGATGAACCTCGATCTCGCAGGATCGTGCAGCTACATTGGTTGCAAAAAGTTCGTTATATCAATTTCATAAAGAAGAACTAAACACTTAAATCTTCGACTTGTCGTCAGCAAACTGGGTCTCGGTGACACCGTGGCCCATGGCAGCGGTAGAAGAGACACCACCGGTGACCATCTTCAAGAGGCCGTCAATGTACTCGGCACCAGACCACTTCTGGTGAGTCAAGGTGTCGACACCCTCGGATCTCTCCTTGTCCTGGATCAACCCGGCGTAGGCACGCATACCGTCCTTGGCGTAGTTCTTGGCGAACTGGGCAGAGATAAGCGCGTTGGAGTGCATACCAGCCAAGGTGATGAACTGCCACACGTAACCGAGCTTGCCCAATCTCTCGATGTAGGTCTTCTGCTCGTCGGCGGGCATGGCGGTCGACCAGTTGAAAGAGGGCGACAAGTTGTAGGCCAACCACTGGTTGGGGACGGCGGACTTAACACCCTCGGCGAACTCGCAGGCCTGCTTGTAGTCGGGCAAAGCGGACTCCATCCAGGTCAAGTCACAGTAGGGGGAGAAGGATCTTGAACGAACGACAGCGGCGTTCACACCAACACCGTCGAAACGGTAGTAACCCTCACGGGCTCTCGACACCTCCCAGTCGAAGTAGATGTCCTTGCCCAACAACTCACGGGCCAACTTGCGGGCCTCCTTGTTGGAGACCTCAGCCAAGGGGTGGACCTTGTCGGTGAACTTCTTGATCAACTCGTCCTTGTTCTGGTAAGAACCACCCTTGATCTCGTCAATGACGGCCTGGTCGAATCTCTTGAGGCCGGCGGACTTGGTCCAGTCCTCCTCGATCTTGGAGAGCTCAGCACCGTAGATGCCCTTCTGCTCAGCCTCGGCCATCAAGCCAGCGAGCTCGGGAGCGTCGGGGTTGGTGGCACCGACAATGAAGTAGTGGTCACGGTGGTCGATGGTCGAGGTGATCAAAGTGGCAGCCTCGGAGTCGGTTCTGGCGACACACAACAAGTCGGAGCCCAAGATGTCAGCGGAGGCTCTGATGGCAACCAAACGGTTGATGTGCTCCTGGACGGGCACCAACACCTTACCACCCATGTGGCCACACTTCTTGGTACCAGGGGCCTGGTCCTCAATGTGGATACCGGCGGCACCACGCTCAACGAACAACTTGGTCAACTTGATGACGGCGGTGATACCACCGTGACCGGTGTCACCGTCAGCAATGATGGGTCTCAAGTAGTCAGTGTAAGGGGTCTTCTCACGCTCCTCAACCGACTTGTTCAAGCGGTCCTCACGCTGCTTGCGGTCGTGGAACAACTGGGCGAACCACAAGTGCTCAACCTTGTTGGGGACGGTGTCCATGGGGTAGTCAGCCAAGTCGGGAGAGGGCTCGTTGGAGGTCGACGCAGTCGACGAACATTGCCAGCCCGACACGTAGATGGTGTCCAAGTACTTGGCCATCTGGGTGACCTGGACGGGGTCCAAGGCACCGTAGGTGAACGAGGCGGTGTTGTTCTTGTCGTGCTCGCACAACAAGTTGAACAACTTCTTGGCCTGGTTGGAAGAGGGGTAGTCAACCTTCAAGGTGCCTCTCTTGCGGGCAATGTCCTCGGCGGTGTAGATCCGCTTGGTCTTGTGCCATCTGGGCTCGGACCACCACTTCTTGATCTCAGCGACCTGGTCCTGGAAAGCGCGCTCTTCAGCCTCACAAAAGCTCTTAGAAGACATATTTGATTATGGTGAACCTAGTGTGGGCGGATATCGCCATATTTATATTGCTGGGCCTGGAATTCCCCGGAAAAAGACCGGGGAGTTGCGAAAAAGTTTTGGTCGCGGAGCTGTACAGGCGAAATGTGGGGGGAAAGTGCCGGGAAAGTGCCGAGCTAGGGGTCAGCGCGTGGTGGGTGTGGTGATTCTGCCACGGGAAATCCGCCACGCCCCCGTAGGGCCTGCTGGCTTCGTGGTCGCTGTCACCCCACATTCAGTGGGCCAGTAAAAATGGTTCATTCGTGCATTTCTTTATCGGCGGTAATCACACGCCCTGGTCTCCCGGGTAAGGGGAAGCGCTTGGACGAGGCGATTTGGTGGGCAGAGTCGGGCCCAACGGGCCCGCAGGGGACTATAGGGGTAGTTCTCGGTTCTACACGAGTTTTGCGCCAATTCCGAGCAAATTGGGCCGCTGGGGGGCCTGTTAGTGCCCGTTTCTACGTTTTCTGGGGTCGATTCGTCGGAGTTGGTTGACTACAGGTTTTGTTCTGCATGGACACATGTGAGAACATTTGGCGGCCACTGAGGGTGCCGAGATCGGCACCGGAAGTTTCCATACGCCCGAGCAGGGGTGCCAGCGAGCTGGGAACGCTCAGGGGGGTTGTTGTGGGGGCGAATTACCCCTAGGGCTGTTTGGTTGCCGTGTCCCCCGCGAAAAGTATCGATTTTTCACCGCTTTTGGGCCCCCGGAGGTTCCTCGGCCTTTGTGCATTCCTGCGGCGTGGCTGCAAGATTTTGAGTCACCCGGGTCACCGGAACGTTGACAGCACGAGACATTTGCATCCACGGTCACTGCGCCGCCATTGGGGTTCTGGGGACCCTGGTGCGGTAGCGATCAATAAAACGAGCACCACGCAGCCCAGGCTGCGAGTACCCCTCCCTCGGCGATCTCCGTGGCCTGAGTCAACCAGGAAGTTTCCGAGCCAAAAATCACGTGAGTTTGGCTCTGGCCCACCACCACGAGGTGACCACTCGTGGTGACGTAGTGTGCGTAATGTACGGTGATGAGGGCGGCACCCACGGCGCGACTCATCAGCGACTATCGCGTAGTCACTTGGCGCAACCGCAGCAGTGTGGCATCTCGGAGCCGAGGTTCTGGTTACGAGCCCGTGGCGGTTCTTGATTTTGGCGAGATTTCTGGAAAAGTAGGGACAACGGGCCAACGGTAGGGCGACCGTTGGACGGTTGCGGGGCCGGCGGGTTCGAGTCTGGCTTGGCACCCGCGTTTTTCGCCCGGGGTTCGGGCCCGCCGGGGCCGTCGGACGACTGCCTTCCTCGCCAGGGTTTACAATAGCTACTTGAGCCCTGCACACGGTGGTGGTGATTGTCTGAATAATCTAATGATCTACACAAAGCAGTTGTTCGTCGATGACCTCTGGACCTCGGAACAGGGTTTTGTGGTCACGGTGGGGTCAGCGGTAGTGGGGTCTGGTTGTTTGCTGGCGACGAACTCTAGATAATGGGCCACGGGGTGGAGGGTCCAGGGGTACGTAGATAATGCAAGTGGGTTGCAGTAGGCCCGGGGTCGCGGCGAGGCGGCTATCACGACCGAGACGGGGCCGTAAAAGCTCGTAACACTTGGAGTAGCAACCTGGCCTGCCCGGGTGCGCCGCCATACCCGTGGAACTGCCCCTCTGCCACCCCACAAGTTCGCACGAACGGACCTGATAGCCTAGGTTAACGGAGGCGAGAAACGGTGGCGAAACTGGGGTGGCGAAACTGGGGTGGCGAGAAACTGGGGTGACGCTAGAGAAGAGAGTTTAGAGAGAAGTACATGGTGGGGGTTGAGAGGTCGATACGAGGAGATGTATCTCGGATCTTTCCAGTACATTAATTAGAGGATATCTAGGTAGGTCTAGTATGTTGCTCACGGGACAAGTGTTCACGAGACCAGATTCACGAGACCAGATTCACGAGTGAATTCACGTTACATTCACGAGATCTCTCGCACGAGACATCACTCACGAGACTCAATTCACGAGACAATACGCACGAGACCCAATTCACGTTACTTCACACGTTACTCTCCTCACGTTTCTTCACCTCACTTCATTCACGTTGTTTGGCCCGGTACCTACAACTCCCAGCTTTACATCTCATATGACTCCATTCACGTTACTTCACGTTACTTCACGTTCTTTCCCCACTCTCTACACGTACTAACCATCATTTCACCTCGTCTTTGTCACCTCTATTATCATAACCACTACCGTAACCACTAGTGTATCTACTCCTTTTTATCCTTTTCCACCAACTCCTCAAATCCCTGGGTGGTGTTGCTGTCGGAATCATAGTCCACAATCAGCTCGTCGCAAAACCGGATAAACACCTTCTTGATGAACGGATCGTCGCGACGAATCAAAAACTTGAGTTTGTTCTCGATCAAGTTCAACTGGCTAATGGTAAACTCCTTGTGGCCCGCCTCCTTGGTCAGAATCCACAAGTACACGTTGGTGTTGGCGCCCAGGGTCAACACCGACAACCGCTTCTGGTAGAACTGCGCAAGGTCGCGGTTCAGCGCCAACTCCAGCTTGACAATGGCGTCGACCTTGTCGTAGGTGGGCATACCGGGCTTCTCGCCCCGGTCCACCAACTCGTTCCACGCCGTCTTGAACGAGCCCCACCCCGCCTTGACAATGAGATACAGCACCGCGAGCCCACCAATCAGGTCCAACCAGGCGATGTTGAACACCACCCCGCCGGTCACGGTGACAAGCGCCACCGCAGCCGTCAACAGATCCACCCGGTGGTGCCACGCGTTGGCCACAAGCACCTTGGAGTTGGTGACAGCCGCCACCGCCATCGTCTTGCGGTACAACAACTCCTTGACGATAATGGACCCGCCCGCAAGCCACGCGGCGTTGATGTTGGGCACCTCGCGCGCCACGGGGGCCGCCACGTCGCCGTGCGAGTGGCTGTGCCCGTCGTGGCCCGGCGCAGGCTCCAGCAACGAGTGCGAGTGCGAGTGCCCGATCTGGATCGTCAGCACCCAGTCGAACATGTAGGCAGGGAGGGTGTATTCAAACACCTGGAGCAACGACAGCCAGCCCACCAGCACCCCGGCAAACAACAAGATTCCCAGGATGAGCACCAGGCCCACCGTCTCGATCTTGCCGTATCCCAAGGGGTATTTGGTGGCAGTGCCGACCTTGTTGGCGACGTTGACGGTGGCCAAGGTCAAGAAGTCGGAAATCATGTCCAGCACCAGGTGGATGGCGTCTGCTGTTAACGCCTGCGAGTGGAAGTAGATCCCGCCAATCCCCTTGGACACCGCGAGCCCGATGTTGACGAGGAGGCCGATCCAGGTGATGCGGACGGCGGGGTTCAGCGCGAACAGTGCCACGTCGGTCTTGAGCAACTCGTTGTGGCCCGCACCGTGCGAGTGGGTGTGGCTCAAGAGGCCTCCGTGGGAGTGGTCGTGGTCATGGTCGTGGGAGTGCGAGTGCGAGGGCGACGTGTGCGAGTGCGAGTGGACAGGCGCCACTTCAGGGGAATCGAGAGCCATAGCGCGTGTCAGAACCGAGCGGAGGAGGCCTATGCGAACTGGGGGAACACGACAGTGGGGAAAAAGTCCACGTATTCCGATTCGCAACAGCATTTTTTCCACGCGGTCGGGTTTCACGCGGTTAGTATATATAAAAGTTCGGAGTTACGTGCGACGGTGAGCAACGAGGCAACCGCGGCAAAATGGCGTGTTTTTGGCGGTGGGTGCGGTGGAGGCAGCGGTTTGGGGGCGTGGGGGGCAGATGGCGAGATGGGCTCGGCGATTCGCTCTTATATACGCGTGGGTGCTAATCGCCGGCGAGATTTTGTGGGGGTAGCTGCGAGGAGATACGCGCACGGCCACGGGAGTTAAGCGCTCGGTGATACTGCGCTGCACGGGCAGTACCGCATAGGGGAAAGAGATGCTCCCCTCCCGGGGATAGCTGGGCGCTGGAACTCCGTATCTCCGATCAGTAGGTGGCGGTAAGGTGGCGTGGGAGGGAAAAGAAAGGTGGATGTTGGGTGGAAACGTAAAAGGGGAAGTAGAGGTGGTAAGCGGAGAGATCGAGTAGAGAGGCGGCAAGTAGAGATTGAGTAGCGGTTGGTTGCAAGGGAGATGACAGAGACGGTGTCGTATCCGCGTTTCATGTCGACCGTCGCCAAGAGCAAGCGAGTCTAACAATACGATTGTGGCACGGTTGCGAGGTCCGACTGTAGGGTGTAATCGTAGGCTCTACCTACGTCACAGAACTAAAATCGTAGCACGGACCACTGACGGGCGAGGCTGTACCTTTCTGTGCCTTCGTACCTCACCTGTCCGTCCACGTCTCTCACCGCTTGTGCTTCGCCCGAAACCCCTGGGCCAACGTGGATCCACCCGTCCACCGCGTATTTCTTTCCCCTTTCGACCGGACCCTGCCAATCGTCTTTGTTCCACACCCTGCGCTAGCCACGCACCACCACGCACTTCATTGCGTCCCAGAGCCGCCGAAAACACGTTCAGCTACCTGCTAAATAAATTATACGAACACCTCTATCCTTCTCCCTTTCTCCTACCTCAACCCTCTCCGCTGCTGCTGTGATGTTTTGCAACCAGCCTTTTTTCACCCACCACCAAGCTCACAACCACACCTAACAACCTCAACCACCCACCATGGCGGAACCACAGAGTGTCACCGATGAGTACGAGTTGTGGAAGAAGAACTGTCGGTTCATGTACGAGTTTGTGCTGGAAACAGCCCTCACTTGGCCGTCGCTCACCGTGCAATGGCTCCCACAACACCTGACCAACAGCGACGGCAACCTCGACGCCCGGCTCTTGTTGGGCACCCACACGTCTGGCCAGGACCAGAACTACCTCAAGATTGCCCTGACCGAGCTCACCACCCCGGGAAATGCCGTCAAGGCCAATTCCCGCATCAAAATCACCAAAAAGTTTGCCAACGATGCCGAGATCAACCGGGGCCGAGTGATGCCCCAGGACGGCGATGTGGTGGCTACCATCAACGGGACCGGTGAGCTCGACGTGTACAACATTGCCACCGACGCAGTTTCGCACTTTGTGCCCCACAATGACAACGGATACGGGTTGTCTTGGAACCGTCACGACAAAGGACGACTCCTTTCGGGCTCGGACGACAAGCTGGTGGTGGTGACCAACGTGGACGACCAGCTGACGACCAAATTTGCCGGTGCCCACGACGACATTGTCAACGACGTTGCCTGGCACTACTTTGACGCCCCGGTGTTTGGGTCGGTGTCGGACGACAAGACAGTCAAGCTCTGGGACTACCGGACGCAGGCCAGCGTGGGGTTGTACGCGGTGGCCGACTCCCAGGGGATCAACACCCTTGGGTTTTCTCCCTTCCTGACCAACTTGTTTGCTGTCGGGAACACCCTGGGCACCGTCACCCTCTTTGACCGGCGCCAGACGCTGCGTCAGTTGCACCTGATGATGGGCCACGCGGAGCTGATCAACATTCTTGAGTGGGACCCCCACCACGACGGGGTTTTGGCGCTGGGGCTGGCGGACCGCCGGGTGATCATCTGGGACATCTTTAAAATTGGCGAGGAGCAGCAGCAGGAGGACGCGGAGGACGGGGCACCCGAGTTGATGATGATGCACGCCGGCCACACTGGAGGCGTCACTGACTTGTCGTGGTGTCCCTACCAGCCGTGGACGCTTGCGCTGGTGGCGGACGACAACTTGGTGCACTTGTGGCAGGTGGGCAAGACGATTGTGGACGACGGGGCGGCTCCCGTGGTGGACGACGCCGACTTAGAGTAATGACGACATGTAATATACTAATGAATGATTTGGTTTAGTCGGATCGGGTAATTGGCGACCAACGTGCATAAGCGAGGGAGGAGAGGAGGAGACGGGGTAAAGCAAAGGTATAGTGGGTTGGTAGCTTAAGCTGTAATCGCGTTTAGTGGGGTGATTCTTGGAACAAGTACTTCCAGCGTGCCGTCCAGTCTTGTTTCGCAAATGAAATTCACGGTCGGGTTCTGCGTAGTGGATGTCTATACTTTAAAATCAACTCTATAACTCTATAGATGGCAAATCACTTTTGACCACGATTTGGTAAGAAGGCAGATAAAACGATTCTTTGAGTTTTACGCAGGGTGTGGAATCCTCGAATACATTACCATACCATTCTTTTATCACCAACCGCCAGACAATACTCAAACAAACCCAACCTCTACCCCTTTGCGACCACCTACACCACCTCCACCCACAACTACCCTCTATTCATATATTATCGTCATTTCATAAATCAGTAAAGCGTGGCCAACGGGTCTAGGCGCGGGCCCCCCACGGCAACGTCAAATTTGTTGTTCGGGTTCATCTTGTGCTTGAACGTGAACCCGATGAAGTTGTTCTGGGCCAACGGGCGCTTGGTGGCGCCGTCCTTTTCGAGCAACTGCTCGTTGTGCTCCTGGCGCGCAAACACGTCCTTGTACTTCGCCATCATCTCCTCGTCCTCAAAGTCGTCAAAGTAGCCGGCGTCCTCCTCGTTGTCCAACTGGGGCGTGAACGGCGGCGTGCGCTTGCGCAAGTCCCAGTCCTTGATGTCGCTGAAGTACGGCGCGTTCTTCACCTGGTCAAACAGCCGGTACCGCTGGTGGGGCGAGTTGATGAGCTTGGTGACCAACATCCACGTGCGGTCGCTGAACACGGGGCGGCCGTCCTTGGTCTGCGGCCGCCGCAACGACGTGCGCCAGTTCTTCAAGTTGTAGTAGGTTTCCTCCAGTTTCAGCCCCAGGAACGGCGGGTAGCCGCAGAGCGCCTCGAACAACATGCACCCGAGCGACCAGTAGTCGATGGTGAAGTCATAGTTCTTGCCCTCCAACACCTCGAGTGCCATGTAGTCGGGCGAGCCGACAATCAGGTTGGCCAAGTTCAAGTGGCCCTGGGCCTGGCGGAAGATCTTCTGCCGCTCGTTCATGTAGTTCAGCGGCAACTGGTAGTCCAACTCCTCGAGGTTGCGCAACTTGATCCGCATCAGCTCGATGCGGTCGTTGGATACCAGCCCCGCCGCTAACCCGAAGTCGGTGAGCTTGATGTGGCCCTTGGAGTCGATCAAAAAGTTCTCGGGCTTCAAGTCGCGGTGGGTGAACCCGAGCTCGTGCAACGAGTTGACGGCAGCGAACATCTCCGAGATGTAGAACCGCGCGTGCGGGGGGATCAAGTACCCGGTGTTGTTCAAGAGCGTGCGGAAGTCGCCGCCCGGCACGAACTCCATCGCAAGGTACACCTTTTCGGGGTCCTGGAACGCGTACAAGAGCTTGACCAACCACTCCAGCCGGGTGTTGGTCAAGATGTCGCGCTCGGTCAACACGTGGCGGGTCTCGTCAAGCTTGACGAGCAACTTTTTGTTCAAGATCTTGAGGGCACAGATCTCGCGGGTGTCCTTTTTGCGGGCCAAAAACACCTGGCCGTACCCGCCCTGGCCCACCTGGGTGACCATCTCGAAGTCCTTGTGCTTGGGCTTGAGCCTCCGCTTGCGCAACAACACCCGTTCCCGGCCAATGTAGTTCTTCCACTCCAACTGCTGGCGCTGGGGGTTCTCGGTGTACGCGGGGTCCGACAAGAGCCGCTGTTTGACGGCCGCGGTGCGGTCGCGGCGCAGAATCACGTAGTCGAACATGTCGCAGTAGTAGTCCAAGAAGTAGAGCTGGGCCACGCTGGCCAACCGCTTGGTTTTGGCGTTGTTGGCCTTGGTGCGGAACTCGTCGTCAGAGATGCGGTGGTCGGGCTGCAACTGGCTGATGTTCTTGGTGAGGTCCACCTGGTGGCGCGGGTTGTGCCTGCGGGGCAGCTGGTGCAAGATCAGCTTTGTCGGCAGCAGCTGGGGGGTGATGTTTTCTTTGTTGCGTCCGTGCTGGTAGTACGAGTGGTCGACGTCCATCGGGTGGGAAATCAGCACGTTTTCCATCGTCACCAGGATGTCGGCGATATCATTATCGCTGACGGTGGGGTTGGCACGGGTAAACATCATATTGCGGTGGTTTTGCGGCCGTCACGGGTTTTATTTGCTGGGGGTATTTTTGATTTGTTCGATTGGGGAAATGAGCATTGTTGATGTTTTGGCCCGATCGGGGTGCGAGCCGTTGGATGAAACTAGACGAGCAGCGGGTGGTGGCGACGGGCCCGGTCGCTTAGGCAGGGTGGCGTGGTTGGCGGCGGCGGTGTTCGAGACACGGTGTTGTTCGCCCGCTTCGCTTACGCGTCCTCGGGGGGCCCGCGGCGGTTCGCGTCCAGTTGCTGCTTACCAAGAATGTCGGAAGGGTGACAGCCCCTTGCATAGGCTGGGCTCGATCCACAATAAACACTTTGTTCTCTCACCTACATCTTATTTGCGTCATGTCAGCGATGAAATCGTCCTTGGGGGCTCCTGCATTGCACTCGGAATGAGCCTGGAACGGAATGGGGGACAATGGGAAACGGTGATCCAGGTGAAACGGATCCGTAGGGAACGCGTTGGCGGTGCGTAGGCGGTGCGTTGACGGTTTGCGTTGACGGTTTGCGTCGACAGTTTCAGCTAAGCCAGCCGGTGTTTGGGAGTAGAATTTGCGTTCTCCATTACTGAACCGGGGCGCAATCACCGAGTAATTACAACGGCTGCAAACAGTTACGTGAATGTGTGTGCATGGGGTTCAGCCAGGCGGGTAGGCACGGCTTTCACCTGGTTAGGAGTTGTGCCATTCGGTTGATCTACGTGTCACTTCACCCGTGGGCGTCCGCTGTCATCCGAGTCTACCCTGTATTTACAAACTCGCCACGCGAGGACGATCCACCCGCCCTAGCGTGAACGGATAGTCTGATTCTCGTGAACGGGTAGCCCAATTCATGGCCCGAACGTGATAATCCATTACGCCTCACGAATACCCATGAGTACCTACCAACAACTCCAAAATAACCAACTGGACCGTAGCCTAGCCAACTCACCCAGACTCATCTCCCAGCCTCATCCAGCCTCATCTCCCAGCCTCATCTCCGTCTCTTGGCCTAAACCTCTTCTCTTGGCCTCATCACCAACCGTTTCACCTGTCAGGTCTGGACACCTCCTCATTGGGCCATTTCTTTTCGGGTCTAGATCGCACCCACCCGGAGGTCGCGGGTCCCTGGGACCACGATCGAGGCTTCGCTTACATTAACCCCCATTAGCACCACAGCCATCGCGACATTGGTGGTGTTTACACGCTATAAATCTAACCGGCGCCGATGTCTTTAGTTCCACGTGCGCCGGCTAATATCGGCCCATCCTCGCCAGCGTTCCCGTCAGGTCAGTCACCAGGCAGACACATGACCCAACCGTCGCCTCGAGTTTCACCCCTGCCCACCAGTTGCTCCCCAGGTCGACCCGAAACACCAATCGCCGATCGTAATTACGACAACGGTTTCTAATTGTTTAAACTTACACACAAACTGGGTTCGATGCACTTGTTTACGGTCACGTCTGAAACACCGGGTCCGATTGCCAAATGGCGTGGTTTCCCCACCTGCCTACGGGAAAAATCGCGCTGTCGGCAGGGCTTGGCCTTCAGCCGCAACAGGGCTTGTCGACCACCGCGACGATAGGAGTTCCGGTGGTGGGCTCCCCTGGCGTAGGTTTTCTCTAGATCGCGGAACTCCGTCGGGACGCGTGCCCTAGCGACGGCACGGCTGCACACCGCCTGCCGTAGGTTCCGGAAAATACCTGCAGTCCATCTGGCCATGAATGGTCAGTTGCATGGTTCGGTTAGCGGACGCGTCATTAGTGCGGGTGGGAGGGGAATTGACCACGTCGTAAGCCGCGGCTGGATCCCCACTTTGGCTGGGGGTTTGCTGGCGGTGGGCGCCCCCTGGTCCCCCCTGCTCACGTGGTGCGGTGCTACAGTGTTACCGGAACCGGCCGCATGTCGGTCGGAGCTCCGTAAAGTGGAGAACCCGCTCTGTTCAGTAGTTTTTCCCGGGCTAATGAATTTAGGTTTTGTCGTCTCCACTTGTCTGCGGGTGGTCGGGTGGCTTGAGCCAATCAAAAACGAGATTGACCGCGCAGCGACCCCCGGGCACACAACGCATCCCTTCCGGATTGAGCCAACAAATCTGGGGTACAGGCAAGAAATTTTCGAATGCTATTGTTGTTATTTTTCTTGGGATTTCGGAGTGGGGTGATATTGCTTGGGTGATTAGCGGCGAGCACGGATCCGCCGTTGGCAAACCACGCCACCGGGCACCAAAACCTAGCAAACAACGGGCTGCGAAGCGAGTCCGGGCTAGACCGAGCCGGGGCGGTGGCGGGTTGCTCGCGGGTGCCAAAGTTTTTTTTTCGGGCCTACTGCGGGAGCCCCGCTTTCCCGGTCTTAAACTCTGCATTTCACCCTCTTCGCTGACTAAGGCCTCACCCGCACCAGCTGCATGAGCTGTATAAAAGCGAGCCACCGCGCTGCAAATCATCAACCATGTCTGACATTGAAAACCAGCAGCCCAGAGACCACACTTTGGCGGTCGGCTCCGACTCCGACCCCGTGGCCATCCACGACGACAACCACGAGATCACCAAGGTCCACACCGACGGTGACTACATCACCTTCGGCAACGAGCGTTACTTGCGCTCCGAGTTGGTGGAGGCCTTCGGTGGTACCTTGAACCCCGGTTTGTCGCCCCCTCCCAAGCACGACTTTGCCAACCCCGCTCCCCTTGGTCTTTGCGGTTTCGCCATGACCACTTTTGTGTTGTCTTTGATCAACTTGGAGACCCGTGGTGTCAAGATCCCCAACATTGTTGTGGGTTTGGCTTACTTCTACGGTGGCTTGGCCCAGCTCGTTGCTGGTATGTTTGAAATTGCTGTGGGTAACACCTTTGGTGGTGCCGCTTTGTCGTCTTATGGTTCTTTCTGGGGCACCTGGGCTGCCATCTACACCCCGTCGTTTGGCATCCAGGCTGCTTACATGGACCCTGAAACTGGTGAGTTGAACGCCAAGGAGTTTGCCAACGCTGTTGGTATTTACTTGGTTGGCTGGTTTATCTTTACCTTTTTCATGATGTTGATGACTTTGAAATCCACGCTTGCTTTCTTCTTGGTGTTCTTCCTTTTGTCGATTACGTTCTTGTTGTTGGCGATTGCTGAGTTCAAGGGTACCAACGGTGGTCCCGTCAAGAAGGCTGCTGGTGTGTTTGGTTTGTTGACTGCGTTTGCTGCTTGGTACAATGCCTACGCTGGTATTGCCAACGAGCAGAACTCGTACATCACCGTCAAGGCGTTGCCTTTGCCCGACTTGCAGGCCAAGCACAAGTAAGTGCCGCGCTTGCGCCTGTTATTTATTTATTATGTATTTTTGATGCCCCTTTTAATGTGTTGTTTGATTTTTAATATAAATTTGGTCTGTACAAACTGTAGAAAAAGTAGAACAAAAAATAGAACCAGGATTTACCAACCACAATGACAACTAATCCAGTGACATCACATTTCCACTACAAACTCTGTGCTAGTCTCTCTTGCTCTGTTTGCGTTTCTTTTGTTCGCATCGGGATTCCATCAGCCTCTCCATATGGCCCCGCAGCCTGCGGGGGTGGTGCATATGCGCGGGTTCCGCCAAGGCGATGGGGCCACCGTCCGGAAATCATTCGTTGTTTCATCGCCAGGTGTGCCAGGAGCCACCGTCGTCTCCAGCCCAACACCTGGATTTCGCTTCGGTGATGTCCGATCGGCCCATCGCACATCGGGCCACCCCTGTATTCTACGAGATTCTGCGGAGACTGAGCCCAGATCTGACTGGCTACGACAGCCACACGCAGTAGTGGTAGTTTGGTGCCAAATTGAGCGACAGCCACGCCCACACCGCGGGGAGGCGGGCTTCCGGTAACTCTAATTTTAATCCCCGAGGATGTGTAAACCCGAGGGACGGGCAATTGCTTTTTCTCAGCCTACACGGGGACCGAAATCTCCCGGGGGTAGCGTGGGGGTGATGGCTTGACACCCACCGCCAGCCTCCGCGCGGGTTTGTGGTGTCATTCTGAGGCGCTACCCCACCCTGCTGCCGGACACCACCCAGCAGCCTCCTGCATCACCCCTGCTATTTCCGCTTGGCGTCGTAGTTTGTGCCCGGTTCGGCATCGGAGTGGTGTCTGCAGGACCAGCCGCACGAGCGCGGCGCGTACTTTATTAGGTGCGAGGCGGCCCGTTTAGCCGAGCTGGACCCTCGGGGGTGCGCGCCGAGGGCAAGCCTCGCCTTTTAACTAGGGCAGCTACGGTAGCAACGTGCATGTGAAAGCAGCATTGTGCTATTGTTTGGTCTGACGCCACCAGGTCGTCCCAGAGCTTCCCCTCCCCCCAGAGATGACCAGAGGACGCCCCCCGCGTCACGCGAGCCAAGCCAATTCCACAGGCTCGCCTCCGTTCTACCCTGGAACTGGGTGCGCCGCGCCCGTGGCTGCAAGCGCTTTACGTAGAGATATGCACCGCCCTGAGCCACCCTGTACCGCCGGTGCGGGCCCGCGGTGGACCACGGCTGACGAGCCAGCGGTGGCGTCGTCCGCGGTATCATAAGAAAAAAGTGCGAAATGTTGGGCTTCCAGATATTCCCAATCGAGTAATACGGTTGTGTCGCAGTGCGAACCAGAGGTTCCGCTGGTTACGCTGGGAAGCGTACGGTTATGTACAGGAGCGTAAACCCCTCTCTTTTTCCCGGTATAAAGAAACGGATCGCCGCCCCATTTTGTCCGCACAAATGGTTCAATTGCTCACGGTGCCGGTAGGCCCTGCCGCCAGCGCCAGCGAAACCGCTCCCCGTCGCAAAGCCTCGCAGAAAGATGGCACCGTTGACCGGCCCTTTGACCTGAAGGCCACCACCGTGCCCGAGTTTTTTACCGAGTGTGTCAAGCGCAACGGTGACCGCAACGCCATTGCCTGGCGTGAGTTGATTGAGGTGCACAAGGAAACGAAGAAGGTGACCAAGATTATCGACGGCAAGGAACAAAAGGTGGACAAGGAGTGGACCTTTTACGAGCAGCTGCCCTACAAACACATTACCTACCCCGACTTGTTGTCGCTTGTCGAGCGGGTGCTGCGCGGTTTGGTGGAGATTGGCATGAAGCCGGGCCAGGACCGCATGCACATTTACGCTGCCACCTCGCACAAGTGGATGCAGACGTATCTTGCGTGCTCGTTCCAGTCGTTGACGGTGGTGACGGCCTACGACACCCTTGGCGAGCTGGGGTTGACCCACTCGTTGTTGCAGACCAACTCCAACGCTATTTTCACCGACAATGCGCTTATCGGGCTGCTTATCAACCCGTTGCAGAAGGCCACCGACGTGCGCTACATCATCACCTACGACGCCATTGACGCCTCGGACAAGCGTGATGGCGGCAAGATGTACCGCGAGGCGGCGGACGCCAAGGCCAAGCTCCTCGAGGTGAGACCCGACCTCAAGTTCTACTCGTTTGACGAGTTGGCCAAGTTGGGTGCGAACTCCAAGGCTGGGTACACCAAGCCCAAGCCCGAGGACACCGCGTGTCTCATGTACACCTCGGGGTCCACTGGCGACCCCAAGGGTGTGATTATCACCCACAAGATGATGTTGTGTGGTCTTGGTGGCATCACCACCTGCGCCGGGCGCGACTTGGTGCAGAACACCGACCGGGTGATTGCGTTTTTGCCGCTTGCCCACATTTTGGAGATGATGTTTGAGTTGATGTCGTTCTGGTGGGGTGGTACTCTTGGCTACGCCAACGTCAAGACGCTTACCGACGTTTCTGTGCGCAACTCGCAGTCGGACTTGGCCGAGTTCAAGCCCACGATTATGGTGGGTGTGGCTGCTGTCTGGGAGCTGGTGCGCAAGGGTGTCATTGGCAAGGTTAAGCAGCAACCTGCGTTTGCCCAGCGCATTTTCTGGGCGGCGTTTGCTGCCAAGAAGTTGTTTACCAACTACCACCTTCCCGGGGGCATTTTTGACGTTGTGTTCAAGAAGATCAAGCAGGCGACCGGTGGCCACTTGCGGGTGGTGTTGAACGGCGGGTCGCCCATTTCGCGCGACGGGCAGGTGTTTATTTCCACGTTGATTGCGCCCATGTTGATTGGGTACGGGTTGACTGAGCTGTGTGCCAACACCACCATTGTTGAGCACCAGCACTTTGCCTACGACACTGTGGGTACGCTTCTCGGCTCGCTTACCGGTAAGTTGGTTGACGTTGCTGACGCTGGCTACTTTGCCAAGAACAACCAGGGTGAGTTGTGGATCAAGGGTGACTGTGTCACCTCGGGCTACTACAAGAACGAGAAGGAGACCAAGGAGGCGTTCACCGAGGACGGGTGGTTCATGACTGGTGACATTTGCGAGTGGAACGCCGACGGGTCGTTGAAGGTGATTGACCGTAAGAAGAACTTGGTCAAGACCCTCAACGGTGAGTACATTGCCCTCGAGAAGCTCGAGGCGGTGTACCGCCTGAACTCGAACGTGTTGAACCTCTGTGTCTACGCCGACCAGAACCGCGTCAAGCCCATTGCCATTGTGCTCCCCAACGAGGCGCACATGAAGCTGTTCCTTGCGGACGAGGGCGTCTACCTGAAGCAAGAGGTGCAGGAGAAGGAATTGGCGGTGCTCTGCGAGGACCCCAAGGTTATCTCTGCCGTGCACAAACTGCTCTTGCAGACGGGTAAGTCGCAGGGGCTCAAGGGGATTGAGTTGTTGCAAAACATTGTGTTGCTCGACGAGGAGTGGACTCCCCAGAACGGCATGGTTACTTCGGCCCAGAAGTTGCAGAGAAGAAAGATTTTGGACTCGTGCAAGGACAAGGTTGAGAAGGCCTACAAGAATTCGTAAATTTTTTAGCTACGTGATTGTTATGAGTAATAAAAGGAATAATGGACTAGTGTATCTGGTGTATCTGGTGTATCTGACATTGCATGTCGGGTCTGCGACATTCGTGACCGCTGATCGGTCCCAACATCCTGTGTACGTGACGGCCCAACACCGATTACGAGGCATGGTTGACGACTGATCACCGGATCACAAGACCACCGATCACAAGACCACGCATCACAAGACCACGCATCACAAGACGCCTCCATCGGCTCATCCGACGGTTGGCGTGTGATACGTCTCGGAGTTAGACATATGAAATTGAGCAATGCTTGGCACCATATGAAAAGCGACGTCGGACACTTTGTCCGGACTCTGTCCGCGAGATGAAACGGTGTGAAACTGAAAAATGTGGGGAACAGGCCATTCCCCTGTGCGTCGATCTTGTGCCCCGATCGTGGCGATCAATGGCTGGTCTTTGTTGTGTGGATCTCAATTAGATGGAATTATGCACCGGTGAAATACTCTATTAGTCTATTACATTTTCTTGAAAATCTCACGGATCTGGGGAAGCGCCAAGTTGTTGTTCAAGCAGAGCTGGAGCAAGATGCGGGCTTTCTGCGGGTTGAGGTACCCGCCTGCAATGCCATTGAGGTACGGGTGGTTGCCAATGTCGTCCGAGACAATCGTAGGCACGGCAGCGGTGGGCACCATCCCGTCCATCAGCCGCTTCAGGTACACCACGGGAATCTGCGAGTCACGTGTCAAGCGGGCAATGAGCTCGTTGGTGGAGTCTGCCATCGACCCGGCGCCCATGGTGGCGAGCACCACCCCCTGGATGTCCATGCTGGTGAGAATGACCTCGATCAACTTGTTGTTGATCCCCTGGTGGGCGTAGATGATCACCACCTCGGGCAACGGGTGGTGGAGGTTGACGTCAAAGAACCGCAAGCCAATGGGCTTGTTGGGCGGGTAGTAGTAGTGGATCTCGTTATTGACGAAGTTGCCCACGTACCCCTGACCGATCAGCTTGAACGTGTCCAACAGGTTGGCGTTGGACTTGGTGATGTAGAACCCGTTGCCAATGCGGTCGTTGAGCGCCACCAACAACCCCCGCCCGTGCAGCCCCAGGTGCAGGGCAATGGAGATGGCCTGGTACAAGTTCATGGGGCCATCGCTCAGAATGGCGGTCAGCGGGCGCATCAGACCGCACATGACGATGGGCTTACTGGTGTCGATGGTGAGCTGCAAGAAGAACGCCGTCTCCTCCATGGTGTCGGTTCCGTGGGTGATGACGATCCCGTCGTACTCCTCGATGTCCTGTCGCACTTTTTCGTACAACATGAGCAACTCCTTGGTGTTGATCTCCTTGGAATCAACGTTGAGAACCTGCTCATACTCTAGATTACAGGTGAGGCCCAAGTCGGGGATCAGCCCCACGAGCTCCTCGATGGTCAAGTCGACCTTGTAGCCCGCAGTCTGCAGCCCCAGCAGCCCCTTCAGCGCGATCGTACCCCCGGTGCCCAACACCTTCACCGTGGGCAACGGCACATGCTCCTGGTGGGCCGCGATCGCCACCATCAGGTTGGTGCGGTGGCGGATGCGGAAGTGCTGCGGCACGTGGTCCTCGACATCCTCGATCTCGTAGTCACCCACTGCCAGCGCCAAGCTCAGAATCGATTGAAACAGCAGCATCGTTGGAGATGGACCGCCTCGTTCCGTCAATATAAGACAAACTCCGATATGCAGGACGCTTCCTAACAGCAGATCGAAGCGAGGAATGCGGGGGTTGCACGGCGCGAAAAATAGTGCCGTGGCGTGATACAAAGACGGGAGCGAGACGTTGGCGGGTGGGTGCGGGCTGGTGGACGCGAAGAGCGCGTGTGTTTGTATATGAACGCGAGCACGTAGGCATTGGATGTTTTCTCAACTCGTTTTCCCGTGTTTTGCGCGGCTGACGCTTGTTTTGTATGTGGGGAGTGACGTGAGTTTGACGTATTTGCGGGGGACGCTTCCGGGACTTCGATGAAACGTTGTGATGGGTGGTGGCGACGGGTGGGCCGACGGTGCGAGTGTCGGTAACGGTGTGGAGGGCTGAAACCCCCTGCCAATATTTTTCCAAAGGATCGGGGCTGATGGTGCCACATCGGGGCTTGTGGCACCACAAAATCGGGTAAGCGAATTTCAACTCCACTCCGCGACAGCCACAGGGGGTTCCAAGAAGGACGTACGGGTGAAACAAAGCCTTTGTTGAGCTGCGAACTCCACACTACCCCGGATAGTGGCCATTGGCAGTTGGTGTTGGGGGAACAGAGTTTAGGAAATGTGGGAAATCGTAAGTCTCGGTAAATCGTAAAACGCTAGCGACAGGGATGAAAATAGAGGGGAACGGAAGGGAGCGAAGGACGAACGGTTCTACGGACACCCCCTTTGTTTTTATTTTTAGGATACGAGGTCTTGGCCACCCCACGGCGGTAAGAGTTTTGCGGTTACACGCAGGATTGATGACAATTATTTGGGTAGTCTCCCCACCTACGTCATTAGCCATCAAACCCCGTAAACGGGATCTTGGCGGATATTTTCGCCGAGCGAAGAACGGCTTGCCCAAAGCGGACGACAACGAGGCTTTGGTATGCGGAAGGTTTGTCAATGGCCATCCACTATAATTAGTGTCTAACTAATGACATGCACCCGCGATAATAGGGGCATAATGGACAATCATGGAATACGAGATTATATTTTCAACGCAGTCGCAACATAACTTAGTTACGGTGCCCGAGTCATGACCTTGCTCACCAAAAGAAAGACGTCATGCTATTAATAGTTTAAATGCAACTAAACGCAAGCCACCCAGGGCCCACAACGCGGTTGCAAAACGCGAGGAGCCAAAGGGTATAAATACCGGTGTTGGAAGGAGATTATCATCAACAAAATGACCAAGTTTGTTTACGCACTCGCTTTATTCTACGCCTCTGCTGCCGTTGCTGAAACTTCTGGAGAAGCTGCTCCTACGGACGTCGCGCCTGCTGAGACTGAGGACCCTCAGCCTACTGAGGAGCCCCAGCCCGAGCCTACTGAGGAGCCCGAGCCTACTGAGGAGCCCGAGCCCACTGAGGAGCCCGAGCCCACTGAGGAGCCCGAGCCCACTGAGGAGCCCGAGCCCACTGAGGAGCCTACTGAGGAGCCTACTGAGGAGCCTACTGAGGAGCCTACTGAGGAGCCTACTGAGGAGCCTACTGGCGAGCCTACTGAGGAGCCCACTGGTGAGCCCACCGAGGAGCCCACTGATGAGCCCACTGGTGACCCCACTGATGAGCCTACTGGCGAGCCCACCGGCGACCCCACGGGCGAGCCCACTGGCGACGTCACCAGCACTGGTGACTTGATCAGTTACACCACCCTCCCTCCTCCCGCCCAGACCTGGACGGTGACCGACTGGATTATCTGGTGCCCCTCCACCACCACCATCACCGTCACCACCTGTGACGACAACCACTGCCAGCCCCACACCACGGTGTGCCCGCCTGGTACCGTGACCATCACCAGCTGTATTCCTCCTCCCACCGACGAGCAGCCGCCGCCCCCTGAGCCCACTACTGTCCACCCGCCGCCTCCTTTGACCACTGTCGAGGGCGAGTGCCCGCCCCACGCCACGGTGACGGTCGTTCCCTCGCCCCAGTTGATCTACAAGACGGAGAAGGTGACTGTTACTGAGGCCAAGGACACCGTGACTGTGACCGAGGGCAAGGTGACTGTGACCGAGACTGAGACCACCACGCTTGACTGCCCCCCGAACCCGCCTGCTGAGACCAAGACCGTGACTGTGGGTGGCCCCGAGTGTCCCGAGTGTCCGCCGGCGGATACCGTGACCATTGCCAACACCTGCCCGCCCGTCGCTACTGTGACTGAGATCCGCACGGTCGAGCCCCAGCAGCCGCCCGTGGTGACCCAGGACAACTACGCCAAGCGTGGTCTTGTCTCGCCCTTGATTGCTTTCGTCGGCCTTGCTGCCTTGTAGATGTTTTAGTTTCGTCATTTCGGTTTGAAGCCTTTTAATCAACAGAGTACTTTGCATGCTGTAGCCAAAAACCTAAACAACCCCAAACTTAAACAGCCAAACCTAAACAGCCCAAACCTAAACAGCCCTTAGGGGGCTACATAGCAACCACGAGTTTAAAAGTTTATATCTCGGGTTTAATCCCCGATTTCCTCATGCGGTGTTTGCAGCCACCGTCGTGCATAGGTGCAATTTCGGTGCGGCTTTTGAAAATCCACTACCACCATGGGTTTCTTCTCTTCGTCATCAGAGACCGTGACTGCCCCTCCCAAGCGGGGTAAGCGGAAAGAGTGCTGGGATTCGCGTGACGAGTTCTTTGCTTGTCTTACTGCCAACAACATCGACGACTCGTTGAGCCCCAAGTCCGAGGACAAGGTCAAATCGCAGTGTGGGGCCCAGCGGGCCAACTTCGAGGGCAAGTGCGTGGAGCTGTGGGTCAAGTACTTCCAGGAGAAGCGGTTTGCCGACTTGCAGCGGGCACGGTACATTGAGAAGTTGGAGGCCGAGGGGGCGCAGCCGTTGCCGTTCAAGCTTGACAACAGCAAACGCTGATCTCGGGATTGGCGGTCTACTAGGTAACGGCGTTCGCTGGCTGCGGATACGGTCACACGTTGCCCCTTGTATATAAATGAATAAACGGATATGGAGAACCCCGCACGCTGGAGGATCATCCCACCCGGGTGGAGCGCGTGTAGTCACAGTGACACGCATGTGTTCAGGCACCTCGTAAATGGAGTGTATCATCCCATGTATCATCCCACGATATCATGGTGTATCTCCCGGGAAACCGGTGATGTATCACATTCCGAGTGTGTCATCCCACTCAGCAAGATTGTTCCATGCGTCATCCCACCGAACCCAAGAGTTCAAAGTTGAGGTTAAGCAAGACTCGACTCGCATTCTTCAGTACCACGTCCCCAACCCCTAAGCTCGAACCATCTGTATTCTTGTTGGAGTATTCACTCTAAGCACTTGCCACACGAAAGTCATATTTCGTACAAAATCTACAATTATACTCCCGAAATCTTCCCATACGAAACCGAATACAAATCACACAGCCTTGAACTATTTTAAAACACCATCACCCACCATCCTCTATCTCTTTACCTTTTACTCCTCTTGTACTCCTCTTGTACTCTTTCAGTCTATAAATATGCTAATGACTATGCTATGCCTGGCCTACGCGGCCGTGATGACAAACGAGTTCTTCACGTGGGTCTCCTGGTTATCCACCACCAGCACCCACGGGTACTCCCCGCGCTCCAACACCACAAAGTCCAATTGCACCGTGGTGCTTTCCCCAGGCTTTGTCTGCGGGAGCGGCCGCTGGAGCACCCCATTAACCAAAATCCGCCGGTCGATCGACTTGTCGTGCGGTAAATGCCTGAGAATGCCGTGGATGGCCGCCGTGCCCGTGTTGGACACGGAGGTGCAGAGGGTGTAGTTGGTGTTGACTGCCAACCGGTAGTAGTCGCCGTCGGGTACCACCTGCTCCCCGTGCTCGTCGGTGATCGCAGTACTGACCTTGACGTACTGGAGCACGAGGGCGTCTGCCATCCGCTGGGTGAGCCGGACCGCCCGGACGTCGATGGTGCCCGCCCGGGATGTGCCGGGCATGCGCCACTCACCGCTCAAGTGCAGAAGAAGGTGCTGGCGCAACCAGAACAACTGGCGCATCCGGGTGTCCTCGGCGTCGGTGTAGTTGTAGTTTTTGACGTACTGTTTGTTGCGGAGCGATGGGATGGGCTTGGTGTCCGGAGGCGGTGCTCGTTTGATCGGGAACATGAACCGGAACAGCTTGCCCGGGTCCAAGCAGCTTGCGGCCTCGGTGTCGTCGTAGCGGAGCGTGCCCTCGAGCGGGTGGGCGGCGAGGTTGCGCACGTCCACCACGAGCAAGCAGTAGTCCAGGAGGTCGGCTCCTGGGGCCTTATCCTCGAGGAACTTGGACACAAGCGCCAACAGCGGGTGTGGGGGGTGAGCTACCGTGGCGAACATGGGCAACACGTCGGAGCAGAACACCTCCAACAGCCCTGTGATCGCTACCGTGAGCGGGACCGTCACGTACTTGACGAATGTGCGCTGCACCTCCTGGGTGTGCAGATACTCAACGATGATTTTGGCCTTTTTCATCGCCTTTTTCCCCGTGACCTCGAGCCCGACCTTGAGGTCGGCGTGCGGGGCGATGGTCTTGTACTTGGCAACAATCTGTTCTTTGTCAAGGATGCGGAACGGCACCGCCTGGAGCTGCCACTCGAGCTCATAGTAGTCGAGCGGAGGGAGGTGCTGGCCCGGCTGGTCGAGTCTGGCCGCGAGCGGGTCGGTGGTGGAGTCCCAGAACAGGAACGACAAGTAGTTGACCGTCTCTTCTGAATAGTTGGTGAGTTCTATCGCGAACTGGTGTTTTTCGCCTTCGAGGAGCAGCACCAGCCCGTTGGTGAGCAGCACCTTCGTGAGCGAGAGCTTGGGCTGTGGGGGCACCACCGTGGCGGAAACCGGGGCTGCTGGGGTAAACTCGCGTGCTAAACACAGGTCCACCTGTGCCTTGACCCCGGTGATCTCTAGAGGGCCCGAACTGACGGGTTTAAACGTGACATCCACAATTCGGGTCAGCCGAGGGCTCACAACCACTTCGGGGGCGGGCAGCGCCAGATGGTGGAGGAGCTCACCGGGTGATGCTGCGCGCAGCGAGCCACGTACTTTGGCTAGCGCCCGGTCGCTGGCGGCCAGACCAAGTGCGGGAGTGCCCACGACGGTGCTGGTGGCCACCGTCGCAACCTTCGCACCTGTGGTCGCGAGTTCGATCCCCGTCACCGTGATGGAGAACGCGAACGGGTTCTGCAACTCCACCGTGCACCGGTACTCGTCGTCCTGGACAAGCACCGCTGCCTGGGCCACCGGGGCCTTGGCCTTGTTGTAGGGGTCAAAGAACGGCTCAGCCACGAGTTTAGGAGTGGTGGCCGGACGGCCTCCCACAAGCCCCACGTTGGTGACACTGCGCTTGTCCTGGACAGGGTCGTCGTCCCGCACAGTCATGGCCACCGAGCGCACCAACCGCGGGTCCCAGTACCCGGCAGACAACCCCGGGTGTGCCCGGAGCACCCGGTCGACCTTGTCCTTGATCAGCACCTGGTCCTCCACCGTGAGACAATGCGAGAAACGCAGGAGCAAGATGTCGCACAACCGGAGCAGGAACGGGTGGTCCCAGGTGGCCTCCGCGACCCGAAGCCCGAGCTTCAAGAGTGGAATCTGGAGCGACGTCCATCTCCCGGTGGCCTCCGGGTCCTTAGGAATCCCGTACATGTCAAACAAAAAGCCAAAGATGTCGTGCACGGTGGCGGCCTGCTGGTGGCCCTCGGCTGCAGCCAACTCTGTGTCTGCCTTGGCCGAGTGGGCCTCGAGCTGGGGCAAGATCCGCATCATAAGGAGCCTCAAGATGAATGCGCGCTTGCGATGGAGGCCCAAGTCGGTGTACATCAGCGCCAACACCAGGTAGATGCGGCACTGCTCGCCCAAATTGATGTCGGCGATCAGAAGCAGGAATACCCGCTCGATCGCCTGGAGGATGTCCGAGCGCAGGAACCAGGTGTGCGCGGGAGGTGCCGCACACGGTGTCTCCTCCAACACCTCCAGGCGCACGATGGCGGCCATGGTGCGCTCCAGCATCTCGTTGTGGCCCAAGTAGACCGCCAACATAAACTTGATCGTGCGCAAAATCAGGTCGACGTAGACCACGTCGGGCACCATGTTCTCAACGTCAGCGATCAGCAGGTGGTAGTAGTGCACCACCCGGGCCAGCACCCGTTTGACGAGGTCCGGGAGGGGCATCAGCGAGAGCTCGGTGTGCTGGAACAGCGCCAGCAGCCGGCGCAGCAGCAGCTCCAGCAGCGCCCGGTGCTCGTCGTCGGCGCCGGCCACCGCGGCGGCCACCGTGCCCCCGGAGTTAGCTCCACCGGAAGAACTGCCGGAAGAATTATACGAGGACCCGAACGACGAGGACCCTCCGAGGGAGGGGAACCGCTTGTGCCCGATGTGGAGCACCGACCCGACGGACTTGTGGAGCGTATAGGACACGTGGACGTATTGCATGAGCACACAGGCAATGGCAATGCCCTCGATCGCCAGCCCGAGCCACAAGTAGTCGTCGCACTTTTTGAGAGGGGCCAACAGCTCGGTGAACAGCGCGAGCGCCTGCGGGTAGCGGCCCGCGAGCAACTGGAAGTTTCCCATGAGCTTGGCGTGGCGCCCCGCGTGGCGGATGGCCGCTTTCAGCTTCGGATTGGCCTCGGGCGCTGCGGGTTTGTGGCTCAGCGACCGTTTTTGCGCGAGGGAGATGGCCTTGGCGAGGGTGTGGCTGTCCTTGATCAGCACAGGCAGCCGGAGGGTGATGTTGGCGAACGACAGCGCGTACGAGTCGAGGGTGTGGAGGAAAACCGTGGCGAGCTCGGCCATGATGGCGCTGGCGTTGTCCCCGGTGTGGTAGAAGACGTGGGAGGAGGTGGGGGAAGAGGCGGG